>SMJT01000036.1:72720-151761 GCA_004349715.1 Crucihimalaya himalaica | reverse complement strand
CCGTAATAAATCGATTTAAGATAGAATTAAGACATTGAGATGTGAAATTCATACATAAACAACAACAAATAACTAATACACATGTAAAAATTTAAAATCTCGAAAATGCATATTATATATTGATACAAATCCATTTTTTAAAAAGATAGTGCAAGAGACTTCTCGAACGAAGTCTACGCACAGACATCCTCTGTGAAGTCTAAATTTATAACCTAAACACCCAATAAGTTCAGAAAAATATATTAAAATAATTATGTGATTAAAATAGTTCAAATTTCTAAAATCAAAAGCCATACGTAACAAACATGTTAGGACAAGAAAAAAAACCTAATTACAAATAGGCTAAAATTGCATTTTTACTGAAATTATCATTAGAGACTTCACAGACGAAGTCTCTTAGTAGACTTCTTTGATGAAGTCTGCTCTGCTATTGGAAGCAGACTTCGCCCGTGAAGTCTAAATTTATAACCTAAACACCTAATAAGTTCAGAAAAATATAAAAAAATAAATTATGCGATTAAAATAGTTCAAATTTCTAAAACATCAAAAGTCATACGTAACACACATGTTAGGACAAGAAAAAAAAACTAATTACAAATAAGCTAAAATTGCATTTTTACTAAAATTATCATTAGAGACTTCTCCGACGAAGTCTGCTTTGCTATCTGAAGCAGACTTCGCCCGTAAAGTCTGAAGCACATGTCTAATTTTGCAATTGACCAGATTTTGACTTTTTGAGCAGACTTCACATGCGAAGTCTGCTACACAAGGAGACTTCGTCAGAGAAGTCTATACCAGTTTGGGTCTAGTTTTGCAATTGACCACAATTTTGACTTTTTTAGTAGATTTCATCTAGAAGTCTTTTTGGTAATAGACTTCATTTAGGAAGTCTATTACGTAATTAGACTTCCTCGATGAAGTCTTTTTGCCTTCAGAGACTTCTTCGGCGAAGTCTACCCATAAAGTAGGGTATAGTTTTGCAATTGACCAGAGTTTGACTTTTACATGAGACTTCGTCTGAGAAGTTTATTTAGAAAAAGGGTTACTTTTGCAATTGACCAAAAAATTTATTTTTAAATTCCAGAATTACCGATGGTTGTAGACTTCATACGAGAAGTCTACCAATAGTCAATGTTTCGGAATTTTGGTCAAATGCAAAACTAACCCCTTTTTCACGCAGACTTTCTCAGATGAAGTCTCGATAAATAGTCTTCGTTCCGGTCAATTTCAAAACTAACCGCCTTTTTTCGCAGACTTCACAGAAGAAATCTTTGTACAAAGTCAGACTTAACGGTCAATTGCAAAACTAGACCCTTGTAACCAGACTCGACGGTGAAGTCTAAACACCATTTTTTTTCAAAGGAGAACTTCAGACTTCATCGTGGTTCAATCGTGAAGTTTGAGACCCAAAAAGTCAATTGCAAAACTAACCCCCAGTTGACTATTGAGACTTCACCCATGAAAGTCTGCCTTCTGGAAAATCGGAGAAAATGAAGCAAAAATTACCAAGATTCGGTTTGAGCTTGTGTTTAGCTTCTTAAACGGCCAAGAACTGATCACGCCAACAATACCCAAGCAACCCAAGCGTTATTATGCTCGAATCTTAGTAAATCGCAAAAATATGGATGGTAAATATGAAAACGATATTATAGAGTTAAAATGGTTGAAATGAGAGAGGAGATCGACAAAAATGGAGCTTTTAACTCAGTTTTAAAGCATTAACATCACTTAATTCGGTTGTTTGAAGCATTGAGAGCTCAATTTTGTTTGGTAAGTGTGGTTGGGAACTATTGAAGACGATGGCATTTTCGTTATTACGTGAGAATCTTTGGGTTATTGTTTTTCAAGCCCAGCTACCAGACTTCACAGGAGAAGTCTGCGCTATGTATTTTTGTGAAAAAAGAAGCGATGAGGGGTATTTTAAGGCATTTTGAAAAGAAAAAGAAGAGGGGTCTAGTTTTGGAATTGACTTCAAATAAGGGTCTAGTTTAGCAAGAAGGCCAATATTTTAAGGGGAGACTAATGCATTTAAATAGTCAATTATTGTATTTAAGTGGACAATTATTACATGTTTTAACTTGGGAGACTAATGCATTTAAATGGTCAATTATTGTATTTAAGTGGGCAATTATTGCATGTTTTAACTTCTTCTAAAGTGTAACTTTCTCCAGACAATTGGAAATAAAGGAGTTCTAAAAAAGTTTTGTCCATATACACCTTAATTTCTTAATTGTCATTTTGGATAAATCTACCCCTATATCAAAATTTTGACAATTTTAATAGGAAAAACCACAAAAACATGTTGATAGACATGTTTAAAGAAGATATAGTGAAAACATTTTTTTTATTTGGTCGCATATAAATAGGTTTTTAGATCTTCCGAAAAGTGTAGAATTCGTTTTCTAAATTTTTGTCTGTTCTAAAACCTTTATAATACGTATTCTACGCATTGTACATGTTCTAAAAAACTTAGAACATATATTTGTTCTAAAATTTTAGAATACATGTTCTACAAAATTTGGAACTCGTATTCTGCAAATTCTCTATGTTCTACGAAATTTAGAATATGTATTCTAAAGTTTAGAATACGTATTCTACGATTTACTCAATATTCTACAAAATTAGATTTTCTTCAAACTAGTAACCGAATCTACAAATAAGGAAAGTAAATCTATTTTATGTAAATCAAATATATTCTTTAACATTTTTGAATCGACTACACCCTTTTAAAATAAATATATATTACAAAAACCATATATATTTAAGAGAAAATTAGAAAAAAAGGATGTCTATTTTTCTAATTGTCCATCTATAACTTATCTAGTTATGATTGGTGGAATATGTTTTATAATAATCAAAAACCCATTATGCCTTTAATTATAAATAAAAATGAAATAACAAAATTATAAATTTTAATCATATTCCATATTCTAAACCTCTTATTCATATGGAGTCTTTCATTTAAAAAACAAAAATAAAAATATATTATACAACCCATCAAAATAAAAATAAAAATTCTGAAAACCTATTTTTCTCTTCTTCCTCGCCGATGTCTTTTTTAAATATTAAAGAACAAAAATGTATTAAAAAAAAGTTATCTAAAGTACAATTTTAGACAAAATATTTATACAAAACATAGTACACCTATTTTAAAATAAATACAGTATATATTACAAAAAAAATATATCTTTAAATTTATGTTTTATATGTTACAAAATAAATTTATAACTTATAATGGTTTAAATAGTGTTTAATAGCCGGTTAATTAATATTGTAACGTTGGATACATTTAAACCTATTTTTTTACATTGATTTGAAAATATGACCTACATATATTTGCTTTATTTTTATTTTTTTACATACATAATATACATTTTGAAGAATATTTCATATACAAAAATGTTTTTAAAAAGTATATATATATATATATATTTATTATATGTATTTATTTAAGTGATGTAGTAGATTCAAAAATGTTAAAGAATATATTAGATTTACATAAAATATATTTACTTCCCTTATTTGTAGATTCGGTTACTAGTTTTAAGGAAATTTATTTTTGTAGAACATTGAGTAAATCGTAGAATACGTATTCTAAACTTTAGAATATAGAATTTCATAGAACATATAGAATTTGCAGAATACAAATTCTAAATTTTGTAGAACATGTATTCTAAAATTTTAGAATAAATATCTGTTCTAAAATTTTCAGAACATGTACAATGCGTAGAATACGTATTCTAATGGTTTTAGAACAGACAAAAAAATTTAGAAAATAAATTCTACACTTTTCGGAAGATTTAAAAACATATTTATATGTGACCAAATCAAAAAAAATGTCTCACTAAATCTTCTTTAACATTGTCTATCAACATGTTTTTGTGGTTTTTTCCTCTTAAAATTGTTAAAATTTTGATATAAGGGTAGATTTGTCCAAAATGACAATTTAGAAATTAAGGTGTATATAGACAAAACTTTTTTTAGAACTCTTTTATTTCTAATTGTCCCTATATTTAAACAAAATATTTTGTATATGAAATATTCTTCAAAATATATATTATGTATGTAAGAAATAAAAAAAAGCAAATATATATAGGTCATATTTTCAAATCAATGTAAAAAAGTGGGTTTAAATGTATCCAACGTTACAATATTAATAAACCGGCTTTTAAACATTATTTAAACCATTATAAGTTATAATTTTATTTTATAACATATAAAACATAAATTTAAAGATATATTTTTTTGTAATATATACTGTATTTATTTTAAAATAGGTGTAGTATGTTTTATATAAATGTTTTGTCCAAAATTGTATTCTAGATAACTTTTTTTTTAGATTTTTGTTCATTAATATTTAAAAAAGCATCGGGAAGGAAAAAGAGAAAAATAGGTTTTAAGAATTTAAATTGTACTCTAGATAACTTTTTTTTTTGAGATTTTTGTTCATTAATATTTAAAAAGGCATCGGCAAGGAAGAAGAGAAAAATAGGTTTTAAAAAATTTTATTTTTATTTTGATAGGTTGTATAATATATTTTTATTTTTTTAATGAAAAACTCTATATGAATAAGAGGTCTAGAAAATGAAATATGATTAAAATTTATAATTTTGTTATTTCATTTTTATTTATAATTAAGAGTATAATGGGTTTTTGATTATTATAAAACTTATTCCACCAATCCTAACTAGATAAGTTATAAATGGACAATTAGAAAAATAAACATCATTTTTTCTAATTTTCTCACTTAATATTGTTTTTCATTATATAGACACGTAGCGCATTCTCGTTAAACAAACTCTACTTTATTATATTATAATAGATATACAGTTTAAATAGCTACTTCAAAACGAACAAACCCTCCATTTAATTCTCTCATTCCTTACTTGGAAAAAGAAAAATCAAAATGGCTAGTTATTTGGTTGGGCCAACAGTTTAAGATTTATAAAATTTTACTTGGCCCATAACGCCCAGTAATAATTTAACCAGAAAATATGTTTCCCGGTATAATCTCACTCGCCGACGCCGTCGACGATAAACCCTAAGACCGCCATTATCTATAATGACGTTATCACCATCTCCTCAAAACCAAAGTCCACTCTCATCAACATCTGACTTTCTCCACCAGTCTTATTATCATGACTTCATTTCGTCGTCTTCTTCCTCTCGGAGCATCGCTCACTGTAAATCTCTCTCTCCCCATCATTTTCAATTTCGTACTATTTATCATCTCATTCGCGATCGATTCCGATGACGATGATCGAGTTCGTTGTGGTTGCAGAGGGGGATATTCTCTTCATATCAAATCCGAAATGGTGAGTTCTTTTGAAAATGTTTTTTAAAGCAAAATGATCTCTCGATCGTGAAGGGATTAAGATCGATTTCGTATCTGAAATCTCAGGATTTCTCCGAGGATTCGCCACCGTTTCTTCTTCGGAGCCAACGTTAGCCAAACTTGAGGCGAAATGTGCCGTAGCTTTGCCGGAATGTTCTTCAGTCGAGGACGAGATCACGAAGATCCGACACGAATTCGAGCTGGCGAAACAGAGGTTTCTTAATATCCCTGAAGCAATAAATAGTATGCCTAAGATGAACCCTCAAGGTATTTGCCATTGATTTTGTATATACAATAATTTGGTGTTGTAATTGTTTTTTTGTTTACTGATTTGATTTTGGGTAATGATACTTTGTGTAGGAATATATGTTAATAAGAATCTGAGATTGGATAATATACAAGTATATGGATTTGACTATGATTACACTTTGGCACATTACTCCTCTCACTTGCAGAGCTTGATCTATGATCTTGCTAAGCAGCATATGGTTAATGAGGTAATTTTAAAAATTTCTTTTTGTTTTTACCAAACTGGTTTTGGGGGTTGTGAGTATTGTTTGAGAATTATTGGTCTTGATTCTTGCAGTTTAGATACCCTGATGTTTGTATCCAGTTTAAGTATGATTCTACTTTTCCCATCCGAGGGTTGTACTACGATAAACAAAAAGGTTGCCTCATGAAATTGGATTTCTTTGGTTCTATTGAGCCAGATGGGTGTTATTTCGGTCGTCGTAAGGTATATTGATATCGAATTTCCTCTCTTCTGTTGAAACTGTGGCTTTGGGATGGAGGGTTTGAGCCATCTGCGTATTTATTATTGTGCAGCTTAGTAGGACGGAAATAGAAAGTATGTATGGAACACGACACATAGGTCGTGATCAAGCGAGAGGTCTGGTGGGATTGATGGATTTCTTCTGTTTCAGCGAGGTGACTTTAATAAGTCAACTAGTGCTTTCGTACAAAGGAACTCTATATGATCATAACATTTCTTTTTACTTTTTTTCAGGCCTGTCTTATTGCAGACATGGTCCAATATTTTGTCGACGCCAAACTTGAGTTTGATGCCTCCAACATCTACAATGATGTCAATCGTGCTATTCAACATGTCCATAGAAGTGGATTGGTTCATAGAGGGATTCTTGCTGATCCTAACAGATATTTGCTAAAAAACGCAAGTGAAAGTCCTTAATTTTCTTCGCTTGTTATATTACTTTTGATTGTAATATTACTGAACAGCGATTTACTTCTCAGGGTCAGCTTCTACGTTTCCTGAGAATGCTTAAAGACAAAGGAAAGAAGCTTTTTTTGTTGACCAACTCCCCGTATCATTTTGTTGATGGTGGAATGCGCTATCTGATGGAGGTAGTTCACATTATTGAATAGCCATTTAAAACTCTTTTTTTTTTTCTATATGAATATCACTAGGGACAATTTATTCAACCCTCTTCGATTTTAATTAGTTGTCTGTAATGTTCTTTGGGCCAATTCCGAGTTTGATTTTTTTGTTTAAGTGGTTCATGACCTCTATTTGTTTGTGCTTATTGTTCGTTAGGACTCTTTTGGCCTCAGGGATTCCTGGCGAGAGCTCTTCGATGTTGTCATTGCTAAAGCAAATAAACCAGAATTTTACACATCGGAGCACCCTTTCCGGTTAGTTTTCCTTGAGACATATTCAGAAACACTATGTTCTTGTGTAAATTTGTTTTTTCTTGTGGAGTTGATCGCTTGACTCTTTTATTGTTATTAATCCCTGTAGTTGTTACGATTCCGAGAGGGATAATTTGGCGTTTACAAAAGTGGATGCATTTGACCCAAAGAAAGTTTACTACCATGGTTGTCTTAAATCCTTCCTTCAAATCACAAAGTGGCGTGGCCCTGAGGTACTCTTTACTACAAGCTGATATACTCCATTTTGTAACTTCATGCTTTTGTATGCATTTAAAGACAGACTACAACATGTTCTGTTCATAGGTGATTTATTTCGGAGATCATTTATTTAGTGATCTAAGAGGGCCTTCAAAAGCTGGTTGGCGAACTGCTGCCATAATTCATGAGCTCGAGGTTAGTTTAGCATACTTGAGATATTGCCTTTCAGCTGATTGTATTCTCAAAAGTGTTTATACATCATTAAAAACCCAACCTTGTACACTGAGTTCTCTTTGTTACGTTTTTTGGTTCAGCGAGAGATACAGATACAAAATGGTGATAGCTACCGGTTTGAGCAGGTATAGTCACAACTTCCTCAATTACATCTCAAGAATGACTTTTTGCTTATAGGATTTATACATTCCTGTACCGTGATCGAGGACATAAGCCATAAGTATTTAGAGACGTGGAGATATGTAGATACTTTACTGTAAACAGAGATGTATGTGTTACTAAGTCTAATAAGACCGATCTTTTGGCTTAAAACTCAGGCAAAATTCCATATTATCCAAGAGTTACTCGGTAGATTTCACGCGACTGTATCAAACAATCAGAGAAGCGAAGAATGCCAATCTCTTTTGGATGAGCTGAACAATGCGAGACAGAGAGCACGAGACACAATGAAACAAATGTTCAACAGATCGTTCGGAGCTACATTTGTCACAGACACTGGTCAAGAATCAGCATTCTCTTATCACATCCACCAATACGCAGACGTTTACACCAGTAAACCTGAGAACTTTCTGTTATACCGACCCGAAGCTTGGCTTCACGTTCCTTACGATATCAAGATCATGCCACATCATGTGAAGGTATGCAAGACCGTGACCTTAAAAGAGCCACATTTTGATTTTTATTGATGGATTCGACTTGTGAATTTTGAAATTATGGAGCTTAACCAAAACTCTTGTCTACTTTTCGATTGAACAATATCTTTTCAGGTGGCTTCAGACCTTTTCAAAACCTGAGATAGGTTTTGGTTCCTCTAAGAACTGATACAGATGATTTTGCGATACATGGAATCTTTCTTGTGTCGATGAAGAATTGGATAAAGTTTGATCGGAAGAAGAAAGCAAGCAGCTTTTAAGGTTTCCAATTGCCAGAGGACAGCTAGAAGGTTTACAAATCGATCTCAGATTCTTGCTCCTGATGAGTGGTGATGATTCTTTTGGGCCAAATCAATGTTAGATCATTCATTTTCATAACTTTGAAGTGGCTAACCCTTAAAAATAAATGATGTTATAATTAGAGATTATGGAATATATTTCTGGTAATTTATTTAGTATTTTTAATCATCAGATAAATAAATTTGATGTATCTAATAAATAAAAATTTGCATAAAAAATGTGATATCAAAGTATTAAAAATTTGCACAAGAGTTATTCTTCAGATCAAAATTGTTTAGAAACAATTTTGTCCTAATGCATTTTACAAAAAATTCTTGGCGTAACAAGAAAATGCAACATCAAAATTATGTCATAAACATTTAACTGCTTCTCCATGGGCATGGGAAAAATCGAGAAAACCATTTTTCTATGGGCATGTGAAGGTCAATAAAAAAGCTGAACGAGTACAAATAAAATTAAGATTGGTCATCAATTATCAACCACTTTTTTGCGACAAATTTTTTCTACCCAAAAAAGAAATTTTGTTCCAAAAACTCTCACAAGCACAAGTTTTCTTAAAGTTTGATCTAAAAACGGGTTTTTTTGCGACTTGGAATTAAACCTGAAGACAGACCGTAAACGGGCTTTTTGCATACTCAATCGCCATTATCACTTAAAATCATGCCTTTTGGATTCAAGATAGCACCTTCATTATTCCAGAAAGTCATGATCAAAATATTCGAGCTGATTCCTCATCAGGGTAAGAGTCATAATCATAAGAATATTGAATAAATAAGAGTCATATTTACAATAATAAGTATGTTGAATAAGTTAGTGATTGTGAGAGAGTTGAATTAAGGTGTGGTTGTAAAATAAGTTAGGCAATTATCTTAAGGAATATGCTAAATACCAAGGCTTGGAGATGTGTTGAAACCAAGCCAAGTGAGAGAGAAAGAAGTGTCTAAGAGTTCTATCGGGTATTTGTAATCCTTTGAGTGTTCTAAATAAAAAGTCCCCCATTGTATAATACTTCTCTATCTTAATACTTTGCCATATGTCTTAACATTCTCTTGATTCTGAACTTCCTTCGTGGTTGTACCTACTTTTTTTTTGAGTCACCAATCTAATTTTATTCCATTCAAATATCAAACAATACAAGAGCTAACTTACCTAAAGAATCAACTTTGGAATTATTTGTTCTCGAAACATAAGAAAAAGAAATAAATCTAAATTCCTTAGAAAGATCCCCAATGTCCTCAAGGATACCAAATATATCGTTGTGAGACGCTTCTGAATAATCTGAATCAAAGATAACGAATCTGAGAAGACTTGTTTATCTTCAAAACCTTGTTCTTTAAGAGCCATTAAGGCCTCCCAAACTGCCCAAACCTCAGCCATTAGAACAGAAGATACATCCCTTCGAGTAGATCTTTCTAGATTCTCATCATGAGTTGCAATAGAGCGAATAATCTATCCAAGCCCGCATCTATGAGAAGACACATCCCATGCCACATCAACAAAACAAGAAACTCGTGCAGCCGGAGATATAGCTGAAATCAATGGTCTACTGGTAGAAGCTATTGGCACCTTAGAAAAATTGTCATGTGCCACTGCCCATATCCTTGCATCCATTATCGATTTTGAAACAATATCCGTCGGGTTAAAAACTTTACTCTCGAAGACAAATTTATTCCTACCGGTCCAAATATTCCAGCAAATCCAAGGAAATAGCAGAATTAACAAACCAACATGCGGTAGGTTAATACTTCCTTGTGAAGCCAAAATAAAACCTAAGAGAGTTAGGTCTGAGCTATAAGGTTGTCTTGTCATGGGTGCCAATCCCCAAACTTCTTGAGAGAAAGCACAATTTGTCTCTTAACGTGGTATCAGAGCTATGGCAGTCTAAACTTTGGCTCTTGCCTTCCCAATAAGTAATATGGCTAAGAGTTGTTCTTAAATTTAATGCTTATAGAAAGTATGCTATGTGGTTGCCATTAATTGGATCCTTCACATTAGAAATCTAACTAAGCTAAAAGAAAAAAGAATACAGGAAAAAAATATGTGGAGTTATAAAGCTCGAAGTACCTTGAGGCTTCTTCTAAAGTTGTGAAGTGTATTTGCCTCGGTTTGCGTAGCAAAATGCCCTCATGATTAATTTTCTTATATTCTTAGTGATAAACGGATTAGAAAAACAACTCATAGATTATTACTACTCCAAGGGCTAGATAAGAAACAAAGTATTATGTCTTGGTTTATGGTCTCTACATACACCATGAAAAATACATCCTCTTTGTCTAGATCGTCCTCTTTCAAAGAATCAAACACTAGTAAAATATATTATCTTTATGAAGTATAATATGTGACTGATGATAAGAAAAACTCCATTATCCAACTTCCTTTGTTCCTTTTCTACATGTAGAAGAAGAAACATTCTATTTAGAGTTACAAAGCTTTCACAAAACCAGAATCTACCTTCCCCAAAGTTATAAGACAAGTCTTTGGTTCCAGTAAACATGCCGCAAGAGAGCTTGTTCTAGCTTCTCAACTAGAACAACACTTGATTTTGGTAACTTAAATAGAACAAATGATTCTCCTCCGCCTCGACGAAGCAATTATTCATCAATGGGAGTTCCTGGCTACACCCCTCTTTATTATGGAGCAATACGATTGGTGCTAACCCTTCATGGGAGAAAAGCTTTACCTGTAGTAGCAAGAGTTTGATTGTTTAAACTTAAATTTTTAGCCATGGCAGTCTACTCTTGGTTTCAATAGTATTAAATATTATATATGTACACAAAGTTTAAACTATTCTCAGAGTCTTCAAGTGCCACGTTGAAATTTGGAAAAAATGTGACATATACAATACAAGCATTTAAGGTTGTTTGAATGGTTGCAATGCATGCGTACTAGTATTTTTTGTATATGGTGTCGAGAAGAGCGACTCTTGCTTCTACAAATAAATTTTTTCTCTCGTGAAGGGGTAGCACCAAACGTATTGTTCCATAATAAAGATGGGTGTAGCCATGAACTCTCCATTGATGAATCATTGCTTCATCGAGGCGGAGGAGAATCATCTGTTCTGTTTCAGTTGCCAGAATCAAGTGTTGTTCTAGTTGGGAAGCTAGAACAAGCTCTCTTGCAGGATGTTTAGTGGGACCAAAGAATTGTCTTATAACTTTTGGAAAGGTGGAATTTGGTTTTGTGAAAGCATTGTAGCGATTTAACAAAGGAATTGGGTAATGGGGACTTTCTTATCATCAATTACATATTCTACTTTATAAAGATAATCTATTTTACTAGCGTTTAATTTTCTGAAAGAGGACGATCTAGACAAAGAGGATGTACTTTCTATGGTGTATGTAGAGACCAAAAATCAAGACATAATATTTTGTTTCTTATCTAGCTCTTGGAGTAATAATAAACTATGAGTTGTTTTTCTTTTCCGCTTAGCACTAAGAATATAAGAAAATTAATCATGAGGTAATTTTGCTACGCAAACCGAGGCAAATACACTTCACAACTTTAAAAGAAGCCTCAAGGTACTTAGAGCTTTGTAACCTCACAGATTTCTTTTTTGTATTCCTTTTTTTTTACCTTAGCTAGAATTCTGATGTGGAGGATCTAATTAATTGCAACCACAAATCATACTTTCTATAAGCATAAAGTTGAAGAACAACTCTTAGCCATATTACTTCTTGGAAAGACAAGAGCCAAAGCTTAGACTAATTAATTGCAACCACAAAGCATACTTTCTATAAGCATAAAGTTGAAGAACAACTCTTAGCCATATTACTTCTTGGAAAGACAAGAGCCAAAGCTTAGACTGTCATGGCTCTAATACCACGTTTACAGAAACCTAGTAGGTACAACCACGAATGAGGTTTTTCAGGATCAAGATAAGGTTAAGAGATATAAACAAAGTATTAAGATAGAGAAGTATTATACAATGGGAGACTTTTTATTTAGAACACTCAAAGGATTACAAAGACTTGATAGAACTCCTAGACACTTCTTTCTCTCTCCCTTGGCTTGGTTCCAGCACAGCTCCAAGCCTTGGTATTTATAGTACAAAGCCTAAGGAATATTCCATAGCATATTCCTTAATATAATTTCATAACTTATTTTACAATCACACCTTAATTTAATTTCATAACTTATTTTACAATCACACCTTAATTCAGCTCTCTCACAATCACTCACTTATTCAACATACTTATGATTATTGATATATCATGTTTTTATCGTCTTTTGTCTCAGGTTTTGGTGTCGTTTTTGAGTCTGTCATGTCTCTTTAGCATCCTTTAGTGCCTTTTTGGTCGAGTCTTGAGTCTTTTGCAGGTTACGGGATATTATGCGGGAATAGGAAGGTTTTGAATGTTTTCGGGATGATTGCGGGATAATGATGGGCATGAAGATGAATGACCGATCGATCCCCACCTGGATAGACCAATGCGACAACACAAAGAGCATCAGAAGAAAAGATCGATCCGATCGTGCATGAGACACCAGGAGACAAACGACCGATCGGTCCTTGTTAGGACCAATCGATCCGAAGATGTGACCGTCGTGATTTTTATTTTTAGTTATTTTATTTTATTTCCTTTTTGTTTATTTTCTGCAAGTGATATAAAACCCAAAAACCTAAATTTTATTTTGGGATGCTTTCTTTTTCTATTCTCTGGAGAGACTTCCATCTTTGTAAGCTACTCTCTGGCGATCTGAGATTTATCCTTTTTGACAATTTAGAGAAGATTTTGAATCCTATTTTCTTAATCTATTGCAATTATTTTATGTTTTCTTCATTACTTTGTGTTGTTTCTTTTGCCATGTGTGAGTAATTCCTTAATTGGATTTTAGGGTTCTAAGTAGAGAATTCCATGATTTGATTATTTGATTGCTTTTATGAAACACTGAATTCTTAGGTTCTTCAATTCATATGTTCTTAATGCTAAAATTGGATTGTTCACCCTGTTTTAGATCATAGGTTTTTCTATGCATGAAAGTGTTCGATAGAAAGCATGAACTAGTGTGAATTGAGCAATATGCTCTAAGCCATCGACAGTTGATGTTAGAAAGTATTGTAAACATAGTGAACCCAATTGATAATGCTAATTTGACTACTAAGAGATCTCAAACGACAGTTTGTGAAACTGATTAGTCAAGTTTAGAGAGTAATATCTTAAAAGAGAATTAGTCTATTTTATTGTTCATATTTGAGAACGGTTCTACTTGTTGAGTTTCTGCTGCTTTTATCTCATTGATCATTGATTCTATGAATTACCCTGCGACCCAATATTTTTTATTATATAACTTACATCGTTTAATTTTCATATTTTTATTCACAATTCTGAAAACCAAAACAACTTTTCTACGTTTTAATTATTTATGAATCTCGAAAGTTTATAGATTACCATTGTGAATCGATCCCAAACATACTATTGTGCACTTCACCGTACTCTTGCGGTTAAAGTATTTCAGGTTAATTACTCGAGCAATCAATTATAAAAATGACTCTCAACATTCTTATGATTTAGTATGACTCTTATTCTCTTATTATGCAGGCATACCATGCTACTAGGGAGGGCATGGAGTTCAACGGCCATGTACCCAATAATAATAAAAGACGCAACTGTTTTTTTAAAGTTATATTTAACTAAATTTCAAAGTAGCCCAATTGAAATATAAAGAGGCCCATAATATAGTTGTGTGTATATTTTTTCATATTAAATTTACTAAAAACAATTAAGGCAAATAAGGCTGAAAATGATTGAATATCATGGAATTCAAGATATGATGATCCAAATTATAACTATCCGGAGCCTGATTCATGATTTTATAAAAAATTTAGAAATAAATATAATTAAATTAAAAATATACAATATAATTCTAAATATTATATATGTTCACAATAGTATTAAAAAGTAATATATACTATCAAAAAGTTAAAGTTTAATTGTATATGTATGTTGTTGTGTTTTCTTATAAATGAATCAAATTATATATAACTATCCAAATGAAGATATGCAATTAATGAATAAGGACATGGATATGTATCTATTTAAATATTTATCAGAGATCCTAAATAATATTATTTTAAACGGATCAGATCTCGAATCCCGAATAGTAAAACTATACTTTCCATATTTTTACCAACAAGGTAGCTATCAACAACATGTCCGCAAAAAAAGTGAATAGAAACAATTGAATTATAAAATATGTTTAGCCAATGGTTTTTACCTAATTGGTAAGGGAGGGTGTGGCGGAACATAATGTGGATGGAGGGAAAAGGGTTACGAAGGAATCCACCAATGGTTTTTACCAAGGGAAACAACAAAGATATAATAGCTATGCACAGTTGAATGACCATAGGATAACCAAGGAGGACATGAGTACTATGGTGGAGGCAAAATCAAAGAAGGTTAGACGGGGTTTAAGGTTTGAAAATGATGAGGATTTGGATATGGGTACTGCCGGTTTTTTGCGAGGTGTGTTTGAGGAGGGTGAAGTTCTGGAAACGGGGATAGATGGGGCTGAACTGGCGCGGAATGAGCAGGTTGTGAGGACAAAATCGAGGGCTGCTGGTGACGTTGGGACAACTAAAATTGATGAATTCCAGGAAAAGGTGGAGGCGGATCCTTAGGAGGTTTTAGGTGCGTATCTATCTTTGGACCAGGATTTGCAGGTTAGTTTTCATGAACAAAATGGGTCTGCGTTGATGTTAGAAGCAGATGTTGAAGAAGGTATGATTGAGTCGGATGATTTTATACCCGTTATGGTAGATATGAAGGATGGGTTGGATGGTATGGTGGTGGATGTTGAGGATATGGGTGGTTTTCGGGGAAATGTTGAACAGAATAAAGGGGTTTAGAAGAAGAAAAACAAGGGAGTTCCGGTTCTTATGGGAGTGGGGTCGAGAAAGAGAAACGTGTAGCTCCGCTCTACGCCTTCAAAGCGTCTCACTCAAAAAGGAGGAATTCGCATATGTGAGGGGCTCTACCCGAAGAATCAGGAAATGGAGAAGAGCTACATGGGTGGAGGGAAACCTGCGAAACAACCGGATATTTAGATGCGGATTCTAAGTTGGAATTGCCAAAAGCTAGGGAATAAGACGAAAATTGGGTATCTTCCAGATTTGTGGAAATGGCATAGGAAGTTTTTTTATCGGAAACAAAACAATGTATTGCTTTATAGAAAAATTTCAGTTTCATTTTGGTTATGATATTTAAAAAACGGTTGAACTGAATAGTTGTAGTGGCGGTTTGGCATTATTTTATAATAATAATTTTAATGTTACATTTCTTTTTTCTAATAATCGTTTAATTGATGTTGAAACATTATTCAAAGGAAAGACGATTCAATTAACCTTTTTATATGGGGATCCAGTTCCTAAGAATCGTGATCAAGTTTGGCAACGTATTACACGAACCGGGTTAAATAGGGACATGCCTTGATTGGTGATTTTAACGAAACTACTGGTAATCATTAATCATTAATAATGAGAAGAAAGGCGGTACACTGAGGCATGCATCCTCATTTATTCCTTTCAACCTAATGATTAATAATAGTGGTCTTCTGGAGTATCTCTATCTTGGATATTGTTTGTCATGGAAAGAATGGAGAGATAAAAAACCTATTTGATGCTGTTTGGATAGAGCATTGGCTAATGAGGATTGGCATGACATGTTTAGTAAGTCTTGGGTGGAATATTTACAGATGGTTGCTTCTGATCATAAATCGTTATTGGCACAGGTTGAGGATAAGATTCCTTGTGGTAAGAGAAGCTTTAAGTTTGAGAAAAGATGGGTGGGAAAGGAGGGTTTGATGGAAACTATTTTCGGAGGGCTGGTTTTGTGAGGGTGCGACGGAACGAGTGAACGATGGAAATTTTATAGAATAATTGGTAAATTGTAGGAGAGCGATTTATAGGTGGAGAAAATATTGAATCCCGTACGGGCGGGTTAAAATTGAGGATCTGAAAACGGAGTTATATTTAGCTCACAATGATGATTCAAAATCTTCAGAGGAGATTACAGAAATCACAGTGCATGTAAAAGAGGCGTATCGGGATGAGGAGTTATATTGGCAACAAAAGAGTAGGAATCGCTGGTTATATGAGGGAGATCAAAACTCAAAGTTTTTTCATGCTCAAGCAAAACAGACACGAGCAAAAAATTGGATTTTGGGTCTTTATTGTGAAGATGGGAAATGTAACAAATGAAGGAGATATACAAAACGTGACTGTATCTTATTTTCAGAATCTTTTTGGTACCACTAATCCTCAGAATATAGAGGATAGTTTGAAGGAGGTGAAGAGTATGGTCTCGGATTACGATAATGAGGACTTAATAGATAAGGCTACATAAATAGAGGTTTGAAAGGCGTTATTCATGATGCATCCGGAGAAGGTTGCAGGGCCGGATGGTATGACTGCGCTTTTTCCCAGAAAGCCCGGAACATTATCGAAGAGGGTCTGAATAACTTGGTGAATTCTTTTTTAGAGAACCATGGTTTTGAATTTTTCAATTTAATGAACAATTTTTAAATTCCTAAGACGATCAGCCTGAATAGAATGGTGGATATGAGGCCGATCAGTCTTTGTAAAATTTCTAAGATCCTCTCTCAGAGTTTGAAGAAAATATTGTCGTCTATTATTTCAGAGACGCAATCGGCCTTTGTGCGGGGACGATTGATATCTGACAACATTTTGATTGCACATGAAATGTTTCATGGGTTACGAACGAATCTATCTTGTAAGGAGAAGTACATGGCTATTAAAACGGATATGAGTAAAATGTATGATCAGATTAAATGGTCTTTTATCAATAAAGTATTACGGCAGATGGGATTTTGTGAGAGATGGATAATTTAGATAATGAGATGTATTACGTTTGTACGGTATAGTGTTCTGATAAATGGACAGGCTCAAGGACAAACTATTTTAAAGCGCGGGCTGAGACAGGGAGACCCACTTTCGACCTATCTTTTTATTTTGTGTACAGAAGTGTTGGTAGCGAATATTCAGAAGGCAGAACAAGAGAAGGTAATTACGGGCTTGAAGGTGGCTAAGGCTTGTCCTCCTATCTCATATCTTCTGTTCGTAGATGATAGTTTGTTTTTCTGTAAAGCTATGGTGGAGGAATGTAATATTATTAAAGGAATACTTACAAAATATGGGGAGGCTTCAAGATAACTTATTAATTTTTTAAAGTTATCGGTACAGTTTGGACACAAAATGGACATGTCCCTTCAAACAAATATTATGACTGGTTTGGAATATCGAATATTGGTGACATGGGATCTTACATGGGTCTTCCTGAGAGTTTAGGCGGTTGGAAAACAAAAAAAAAATTGCCTTTTTTCGGGAACAATTACAGGATAGAATTAATGGGTGGTCGGCAAAATTATTGTCGAAGGATGGGAAGGAAGTGATGATTAAATCGGTTGTCACTGCATTGCCTACATATGTTTTGTCCTGTTGCAGACTTCCAAATACAACCACTTCAAAGTTGACAAGTGCGGTAGCGAATTTCTGGTGGAGTTCGTATGGGCATTTCACGGGGTATGCATTGAAAATCATGAGATAAGTTATGTCAGTAAAATAAACGGTGGCCATGGCTTTAGGAACCTAGAGGATTTTAATACGGCACTACTTGTTAAACAATTGTGGCGTCTTATTACTGTCCCAGATTCTTTATTCGCCATGGCTTTTAAAGATAGATAATATCGGGAAACAAATCCCTTAGATAATGGTCACTCCTACTCTCCGTCATTTGGATGGAGGAGTATGATATCAGCTCGTCCTCTAGTTGAAAAAGGACTTATAAAAAGAGTTGGCTCTGGTAGATCCATTTTTGTATGGAAGGATCCATGGTTACCAGCTCAATCTTCGAGGCCAGCAGTAAGTAATGGATCCAACTATGAGTCGGAACTCCTAGTGGCGGATCTCCTGAGGTTAATACGGTAGTTGACTCGGGGATGTTCCCTTAGTGTGTGCGATACCAGTGGGATCGGGAACTAGGTCGGACGTCTTAGGATGGCATTACACAAAATCGGGGAAGTATACAGAAAAATTGGGATACCATGTTGAACGAATGGGCCGGAAGTTGGAACCGACTTGGTCGAATGGGATGGATCCTCGTATGGGGCCCTTTCAAGCCTTTTGTTGGAAACTCTCATGTTCTCTGAAGGTACGAAATTTTTTATGGTAAATAATTTCAAACTGTGTTCCGGTTATGGCAAATCTCCGGCAGAGAGGAATAAGATGTTATTCGGTATGTCTAAGATGTAGGATTCATGAGGAAACTTTGAATCATACCATATTTGAATGTCCTCTAACATTGCAAACATTGGCTCTTTCGGTTATTCCTACGGTCCGTGGATGTTTTCCTTCAAGTTCTATCTTTACAAATATGGACCATTTATTTTGGAGAATTCCACCAGTAGTAGGATGTACTAGTTACTCTTAGATAGTATGGTATATCTGGAAAACTCGGAATAAAAAAGTCTTTGATAATGTGGATAGAGACCGACGAGAGGATCTGGAAATAGCATAAAAGGAAGCCCAAGCTTGGTTGGGGGCACAGAGGGAGCACATTTTGGATCGGGAGGGCCTTGTATCTATAATTCCCAAAGATGTTTTTTCAGGAATATGATGGTATTTTATTCATCCTACCGGAGCACCGCCAACCATGGGAGCGGCAAATCTGCGACGAAGTCTCTCCGCCATACATACCAAAGTGGAGGCATTAGTTTGGGCGATGAAGAGTATGATTTACGATGATTTTCAAGATGTTGAATTCATGACAGACTATTCGGATTTGGTGAAGATGGTGTCTTCTACAGCGGAATGACCAGCCTTCACAATCTATTTGGATGAAATTGAGCATGACAAGGGACTTTTCTCAACTTTTTTGATTACTTTAATTTCTCGCAATCATAATGTACAAGCGGATAAATTGGCACAAAATATTCGTGTTTATCCGCGTTATATGTCTTTTATGAACATTTTCTTCTAGATTGGCTTATTTGAGTCTCTCGTTAATCTTAAGTTGTGGAAAAAAGAGAGAGAGTATGTTAAGCCAAATATAAATAGCCAAAGCAACGTCTAAACGAATATATCAAAACATAGGGACACCAAAAATAAAAGAAACAAATACAATATAAATATTTTGAAAGACTTTTTTGTACACCATATTCATGGTTTTCTGTATATTTTTGTCTTTATCTGTTATCAGTATCTTCATTAGAAGGAGTTTAGCCCTAATACATAAAGTCTTTGGTTTATGAAATATACTATTGGAGAGAAAATTACGTTTATATAAAGTATAATAATCGATAGAAACAATAAATAAAAATTTTATTAAACTTAAATAATAAACTTTTTAATTAAATATATTTATTAAGGTGAAGCAGTAATGAACCATTCTAAAGATGAATGACAGTGTTATGACTTTTCTTTTAATCTATTAGATTTTTTGGTCACCAATATATAAGATTTTAAAACTCAAATTAGCCTTTTTCATGGGTGAAGATCTTGACGATCTAACCCGTTTCTTCCAGTTTTTTTTTTCTTAGCAGAAGAACAACAGATGAAAGGAACTATGAAAATATTGTTTTTTGCAATTTTTTATGTCAACGAATTTTTTTATAGAAATCCCCCGAAGTTAACACCTCTAGATGTGTGATTTGTTCTTCTTTATTTTTCAACTTAAAACATGTCCAAAATAACACCAAATCAGTTGTAATCTTTTTTTCAAAAAGAATTGGCAAGTTTTGAATAACAAAATATTTGATATGATATTTATAAATCATTAATTGAATAACTAAAGATTGTAAGTGATTTTGCATGATTTTAAGTAAATATCAAGTTCAATAACATATGATTTAGAAAGATATTTTTTAAAAAATTATTTTATAACAAGTGGTTTAAGAAATAAATCAAAATCTTTCAAAATACTAAGTCGAATACACCCCTTAAATGTGCATGGCTTATAGCCTTATAGGAATGTCCTGATATTTCAGTCTAACTACAGATTTTCTTCAGTCAACTACCTAATTTAAGATCTACAACTTCAGAAGTTGGACTATTTTCTACTAAAACGGGAAATGTTTGTCTTTTTTTTACATTTTTTTTTCGGTCAACTTGTCTTTATCTACATTTAAATGGAGTCTCTTAACAGAAATAAAAAAGATTGGTACATGATCTCACCTTTTTTTAGCTTTACTTATTTTGGTAGTTCAATTCAGCCCCTAGAATTAGATAAAGTTTATGCATGTTTTGCTCCATATTGTTCTTCTATAAATTACTCTGCTTTAAAACAAACAAAAATCAAACACAAATACAAAAACCAAGTCAGAAGAATCAAATGGAGTTCTCTATGAAACCTTCAACTCTAAAGGTAATGTGATTTTAAACTATGACATCCTTCTAAACTTACGTTTTAAGTGAGTTTAATTTGAGAAAAAATCTAAAATATGATTTATTCATTTTTTCCTTTACAACAGATGATTCGGACAAGTTTTTGTATATTAGTAGTTTTGGCAATTAGTAGTTTTTCGATGATGGAATGTCGCGATCTAGGCAGCAACGGACAGGCAAATATTGAATATATGGCGTTGAATTGTCGAAAACATAGCGCAGTTTTAACAGATTTTGGAGCAGTGGGTGATGGAAAGACCTCGAACACGAAAGTGTTTAAAGAAGCCATAACCAAGCTTGCTCCAAAGGCGGCCGACGGTGGAGTGCAGCTCATTGTTCCACCAGGAAAATGGTTAACCGGAAGTTTTAACCTCACCAGCCATTTTACTTTGTTCATCCAAAAAGGTGCAACTATACTTGCTTCTCAGGTATGATCATTTCCATCTGGTATTATACAAAAGTGAATTTAGCATTATAAATATTTTGTGTAAGGAATTAGTCACCATTCATTTACATGTTCTTTTTATTTTGTGGTTCAAAAAAAAAAGGATGAATCTGAATATCCAGTGGTTGCACCTTTGCCATCGTACGGACAAGGAAGAGATGCAGCAGGACCAACATTTGCTAGTCTAATCTCTGGCACAAACCTAACTGATGTTGTTATCACCGGTAAGGTTAACCAAAAAAATAATACAATGATATATAAATTATTTAATAAATTAGGAACAATTTGACCATAACTTGAAAGTTTTTAATAATTAGCCAAAAACTACAACGAACCATACAATTTAGTTAAAAATCAATGCTGTAAGATCTTGAATAATATACACTTTAGTTAAAAAGACTAGGCTTGATCGAATTTGTTTGGTTAGGTAACAACGGAACGATCAACGGGCAAGGGAAATACTGGTGGGTGAAGTATAGGAGTGGTGGATTTAAGTCGATCACCAGACCTTACACAATCGAAATCATTTCCTCTCAGAACGTTCAAATCTCGAACATCACAATCATCGATTCGCCTGCATGGAACATTCATCCCGTATACTGCAACAACGTTATCGTTAAAGGCGTTACCATTCTTGCTCCTATCGATTCTCCTAATACCGATGGAATCAACCCGGGTAAACCCATATCCCATATCATATAGTTATGATTGTTCGTTTGTGTTTGTGTTTGGGTTTTCGTTTTCATGTTATGATATTCACGTGGGACGTGGCATTGTGTTATGTTTTGACACTTTTTTTTCGTAACTAGATTCATGCACCAACACATTGATAGAAGACTGTTACGTAGTCTCCGGAGACGATTGCATTGCCGTGAAGAGCGGTTGGGATCAGTTTGGTATCAAAGTCGGTATGCCAACTCAGCAACTGTCGATTCGACGGCTTACATGCATCTCTCCCGACAGCGCCGGAATTGCACTCGGAAGCGAAATGTCCGGTGGAATCAAAGATGTTAGAATCGAAGACATTACATTACTCCAGACACAATCCGCTATCCGAATTAAAACCGCAGTTGGTCGTGGTGGTTACGTTAAGGATATTTTCGCCCGAAGGTTTACGATGAAAACCATGAAATATGTTTTCTGGATGAGCGGTGCATATAACCAACATCCAGCTTCAGGGTTTGATCCCAAGGCTATGCCTCAGATTACGAATTTTAACTACCGTGACATGACCGCAGATAATGTCACGCAACCCGCAAGGCTCGATGGGTTCAAGAACGATCCTTTCACAAAGATATGTATGTCAAATATAAACATTACTTTGGCTCCTGAGCCAAAGAAGTTGTTGTGGAATTGTACGGACATCTCCGGGGTTTCGAGTAAGGTGACGCCCAAACCGTGTTGTTTGTTGCCGGAGAAAGGTGCTACGGTCGACTGTGCTTTTCCGGTTGATAAGATCTCTATTGAATCTGTTGTCCTGAACAAATGCTCTGCTTAGAGATTGTGCTGGAGATAATACTTATTTCTTCACATATGTATACATTGTCCTTTTACAATGTAGTATATTAATTTCCTTAGATAAAAATGTCCAATATCTTTATATTGTATAAAGGTTCAATACAAAGCTGAGGTACATATGCAATGGTTTTAAGATACGCATACGAAATTATAAATTAGTTTAGTGGAGTTAAATCAAATTCCTTAACTAATTGATACGATGATTATGATACGCATATGTATTTAAACAGTGATTCAGCCATCGCTCCTAGTTTGTCTAGAATCGAGTTCCTAATTATGTGAAAAATGAAAAGATCTGTGCTGCCTTGTCTTAGAACTTAGCAGACGGATCCTCGGTAGATCTTACAGTGACCTAAAGCTAGCAGCCCACATACCACATCGTAATTAATTGATGCATAATATATAAAAGTTGTTCCCAGCACAAATCTATTAATGTTTTTGAACATGATTTTATTTATTTTTCTTTAAAGTAGTTTTTATAATCCAGCAATCGTTAAAATTAAAAAATATTAAAAATACAAAACCGCACATCGCATGACAAACTTTTTTAAAACTAACAAAAATGATTATATTCGTTGTTTACTTGACATCTATTCAAGAGCTGAATTCTATAATGCGTTTATCTATTTATGTTTGTTTAGCATAAAATAAAAGGGAGGATTACTATAATGACCCAAGAGTTTGCGTTATTAACTAGACTAATCTAAAACTTTTAGAAATAACTAGAGTGTAAAAAACACTTTTAAAACCCCAAAAATGACCCTCGGTTGTTTTGGTAGAAATAAAATTATTACGAAAATGTCATTAAAAATTTTCTGTCAACATGGCAAAAGTTGCAGTTATTTACAGGAAAACCTACAAAAATTTACAAAATTGTCATTCTGAACGCAGAGGTGAAACAAATTATGTGAAGCAAATGTAGTCGCAGACTTGTTTGGTAAGTAACCGCAGATTTGATTACTTAGCTACCGCATATTTATTTACATAGTAACCCCATATTTGTTTACAGAGCAACCGCAAATTAAATTATATAGTAACCACGTAGTTGTTGTCAAACAAGTTTGCGAAAGATTTGATTACATAGTTACCGCAGACTTGTTGTAACTATGTAACTATGTAATCAACAAGTCTGCGGTAACTATGTAATCAAATATGCTTTCACGTTGTAAACAAATATGTCGTTACTATGTAATTAAATATGTGGTTACTTACTAAAACAAATCTGCCACAAATTTGTTTAAGAGTCGCAGATTTGTTTTGCAGATTTGTTCTTAAGTTACCACAAATTTATCTTTGCAGATTTGTTGACATAGTTACCACAGACTTATGTTGCAGATTTGTTTGTTTGACACCGCAAACTTATTTCGATCTGCAGACTCCGCAGACTTATTCTGCAGACTTATTAATAAATCTGAAGCTTAGTTACCGCAAACTTTTTTTAGTAGCCACATATTTATTATAAGTCTGCAGTTGCCGCAGACTTATTTCCAGAGAAGATAATTACTACACTGACACTTAGTTACGAAAGATTTATCGAACGTTACAACATATATATTTTGGCAACAGACTTATTATCCTTGGACGCAGATTTTTTTTACCAAGTGGTCGCAGACTTATTCCTTACTAGACTAACTTTTTAGTTGCCGCAGACTTATTCTACCAGACTTGTTTTCATCTTTTAGCCATAGACTTATAATCGCATGTTTATTTCCAGTTACCACAGATTTATTTCGCAAGTTAGTTCTATTAGTTCCAACAGATTTACTTCCTTGATGCCACAAATTTGTTTCCACATTTACCACAAATTTATTTGATGAAATTTGGACGTTAAAGAAAAAACTGAATATTATGTGCTCTTGATATATATCTAGTTTTTTTCTTGGAAAAAAAAAAAGTCTTATCTTCTGATTCGTTGTACAATAGTCCTTTCTTCTTAGTTGCATTACAATCATTTCAAATTTTTACACCTTTCAATTTGCAACATTATCTACAGTTTTTGTTTTGTTTAATAATTAAATATAAAATGTGTCTTACCATGTCATGCACATGCATACACGTATACACTCGTTATAAAATGTTGTGTCATTTGATTTTACGTTTCATAGACCCAAGTAGTTAATTATCAGCTTCTCTTTAACTAATAAAAAACGTATTAGTTTGTTATAAGGCATCGTGGTTTTTATCAACTCACATTACTGACCCACCTTATCAGTTTCCAAACTTTCCATCAATTAAAGTCAACTCTAAAGCTACCTACATACCCAAAATGTAACCCAAATACCCAAAAAATACATACAATTTAACATACATATACTGATAAACACATACAAAACTGTGTACATACGAGTCCAGCTTGTTTAGTGGTGGATGTAGATAAAATCTGGTCTTTGTTTTCTTCTATGAGATGAAAGATATTTGATCGCAACTGTGAAGCCATTCACTGTTGTTTTCTGAGAAATTTCATTTTGGTTGTCTTAAGTTTTTTAACACATCCGATTGCAATAGAAACCTCTCTCTCAGACTATCACTCTCTCTGCTCAAGTAAGAAAAAGAAAGTAAACCACACACAAAGATTGGTCAAATGACGTTTTCTAAATGAGTTTTCCCTCCAACTTAAGACATTGTTAGGTCATTTAACCAATTAGCTGCTTTCGTTTATGTAAACCCTCCCTTTTAGTTTGCTGAATATATCAATTTTTCTTGTCACTTGTTGCCGTTAAAAGTAAACGAGCTTCTTGTTCACTATTGAACCTTGCCTTGTGGCTTTATTAATCCTTTATTAATAAAAAGTTTATTTATAATAACTAAAAGCGAAACACACAGTTAAAGATGGACAACATTAAGCTCTACCGTCCTACTTGCTCACAGGACAAGGCTTCCGCAATCGAAATGAGACTTTTTCAGCAGCACCAGAGATAGGAAAGACGACAAGGATAACTCCATCCTCCATGGATGAGCAACCTCCTTTCCCGATATCAGGAGTCATTGGGTGAAGCGCATCCCCTGCAACACATACGTTGTCTTTTGTGATATCAGGAGTCAATAAATGAATTATCAAAGTCAGAAACTTATGCCAAAACTCAAAATTAACAATCATAATGTTTGTGAAAACAATTTGTAATCACTAATAATAGACATGAAAGATCTAACTAGTATCATCATCATCCGTTAGAATTTGTATTTACCAATTCATCATACTAAATCATCCACCAAATTCCAGAGAATTCAATTAGTTTGCAAAATGTATTCATTGGCATTTGAGGTTCACGATTAATGATGGCGTAATGAAGTGAAGTTATACTTTACAGAGCGTAATGAGAAGATGCTCCAACACATGACTAATAACTCACTTGCTTAATTAATTAATCGCGCGCTAATTAAGAAATTTTGCAATTAAGAGAATGATTAGCATCAGCATTGGAATAATACAGATCAAATCAGTCATTATCATCAGATAGAGGACACGAGTAGGAAAACGAAATCGAAAGATATTTAAATTTTTGTCCCCACAAGAAGTCAATAAAGACAAGACAAGAAACAAGTAACATCGATCATTAGATCAAACTCTAGAGACACACGAAAGAAAAAAATATCAAAGTCAAATCAGAGAATCTGAAAGATGAAACATACCAAGAGAGAAAGAGCCAACTCACATCACGGCTAATTTTGAGACATTTAACCACCGACGGCAAGACCAAAAGTGACGGCTGGGTTCACATGGCCACCGAAGATGTTGGCTCTGATTGCAACTGCCACGAAGAGAGCAAAACATGCCTGTAACAATAAATTTGTGGTAACTATCTTGCATGTAACAATAAATCTGCGAACACTAACAAATAAATTTGTCATCAAAACTGACATTTCATCGAACACCTTTCATGCAATATGTTTTAGAACACATTTTACTAACAAAAAACCAGAAATCGAAGAATACTTTCGACGTAGCTATTGCTAGTGATGGAAATCCAGCGGAGAAGAGAGAAGTCACAGAAGAAAGAAGGTGGATAAGAGAAATGACACACCGAAGAAGAGATGACGATGATGAGAGACGACTAAGAGGAGAGAATGCAAGATGGTGAGGCAAAGAAAGACAATGAAGCAAAGATACACAGTGAGGCAATGAGAAATGGCGAAGTGAAACAAAGACAAAGAAGTGACGCAAGAGAATTAAAAAATGGAAGAAGAAGCAAAATAATTATGTTTGAGTTTTGTGTTTTTAGGTTAGACAATTTTTTTTTTAATGGCAGTTTTGTAATTTCTTAAGAAATGATGGTTTTTGGACAAATTCAAACAAATTTCAATAATAACTAAATATTGAGCAATCTGGTCATTTCAGCAAACTTTTAAGTCATTCTAGGTAATTTACTCTAAAATATATGTATTTTAATTGTTCTACCTATCTTTCTTCTTCGAGCACTTAAATTGTCAGTATACAGAATCTAGGATGACGCTCACTCACAATGTCGTCGTAAATCATCTCCCCACCACAATCGCTACCTACTAACTCCTAGCTACTTTGTTGTCAAGTGTCAACTTCTAATATTACCTTTTGCTTTTTGAATCTTTTCTTTTTGTATGCGCTTGACTTATTTAATATCTTTTCTGTTTTTAGCATATGCTCCCTTAGCGTGATAATGGTTTTCAATATACCTTTTTCTTGTTTCATAATTTTCTTACATATATTTACTAATTAATACTTCACTTTCCAAACACATTTACTGCAAATAATTGCTCCTTCCGTTTTAAATTATTTGACGTTTAAAGATTTTTAACGCATATTTACAAAACATTTAACTTTTCAGTTTTACCCCTAATTAATGTATTGTATTACTTGATATCATAAAAAAAATAAACGAAAAGAACATGAATAAAATTGGATAATCTGTCAAAATTATGCATTGAAAATATAAAGCGAACAATGAATTTACTATGTAGTTATCATCTCTTCTTGTCCTTCTAGGTATCCATTTTAAAATGTAGTACCACTATTCTATTAAAAACAGATAAATACAGTATATTATTTCTTTTATAAGAAGCCAAGGATGTATGAGTTTATGACTTGTGCATTTATCAGCCTAACCATCTGCTACACTCAAACCTATCTTCCAACCTCCATATATCGTTATTGTTTGGTGTGTTTTTTTCATCCAAAGTGATATGTTGTATTTTTGACGTATTTCGCCTTACGTTTTAGCGTCTTTTCTAAATCTTTTGTGTCTTTATTGTGTCTTTATAGTGTCTTTTAGTGTCTTTTTGGTCGAGTTTTTAGTTTTCTACAGATTACGGGACGTTACGCGGAAATGAGAAGTATTTACTTGTTTTTGGGGATGATCGCGAGACAAAGCAAGAATGAAGAAGAAGAGATCGATCGATCCACATTAGGATCGATCGATCCATGCTGCCGGTTGAAAGAAAAGAGACCGATCGATCGATCCATACCGGGATCGATCGGTCCAAGCTGCCGGATGAAGAAAGAACCAAGGGATCGATCGATCCACACGACTGGAACGATCGATCGGACTCGACGGATGAGCTCAATAGGAGATCGATCGATCGATCGGATCGTGCAAAGATTTCAATCTTATCTTATCTTTTATTTCTTTTTGCAAAAGGGTATAAATACCCGAAGACATAATTTTTATTGAGACACTTCTTTTTTTACGCTTTTCTTTAGACTTTTTTCTATTTTTTTTGGGAGAGACTTCCATCTTGTAAGCTACTCCCGAAGATTTGAGATTCATCCTTCCTGACAATTTGGAGAAGATTTCTAAACCCTAATCTATTGCAATTTTATTATGTTTATGAATCTCTTTCTCTTTTTGTTATTTCTTTTGCTATGTCTAAGTAGATCTCTTAGTTGGGTTCTAGGGTTCTAAGTAGGGGGTTCAATGGTTTGATTGATTCTAGGAAACTCTAACTCTTTGGTTCTTCAACTCACATGTCTATAATGCTAGAATAGGATTGATCACCCTGTTTTAGATCCTAGGTTTATCTATGCATGAAAGTGTTTATAGGTTGCCTGAATTTATGTGAATTGAGCAATATGCACTTAGCCAACGACAGTTGATGTTAGGAAGTATTGTGAACCTAGTGAACTCAATTGATAAAGCTGATTTGACTAGGAGGTCTCAAACGACAGTTTGTAAAATTGATAAGTCAAATTTAGGGATTGATGTCTTGAAAGAGAATTACTCTAATTAAACGTTCATGTTCTAGAACGGTTTTATCTATTGAGTTTCTTGATTTATTCATCTTGTTGATCATTGTTTCTCAGAAATACCCTATGGCCCAATGTTTTTAATCTTATAGTTTACATCATTTATTTACTTACATTTTTATTTACAATTCTGAAAACTAAAACACATCTTCTACGCTTTAACTATTTACGAATCTCACAAATTTATAGAGTACCATTGGTTCTTGTGGATCGACCCTGAATATACTACTGCGCACTTCACCGTGCCCTTGCGGTATTTCAGGTTAATTACTCGAGCAATCACAAAGAATCTTATTAGAGACACAACTTTTATGTAATCAAGATATTTGAATATTCATTTTGGGTCTCCACAATTATGGGCAACTATTTGTATTTATAAAAATGCTCCTTACGTTTCAATATATAACATTTTGAAGCTAAACAAGTGTATTTTAAATATTTTCTTCTTATTATCATCTAAAATTTTAATTTAGGACAAATCAGCCAATAAGAGAAATTATTGCAAAATAGATGGTTTTAAACATCTAATTAAATGATACTTGTAAAACATCTAATAAATTGAAGAAAATAAAGAATATCTCTTGAACATCGATATATATATAACAAATCATTTTTTCTGGCGTCTACATAAGCATTTTGAGGCTCCCACCGAACCAATGAAAAACTTACGTCATTATTTTTTTATGGGATCCACACATCTTATTTATCAAAAAAAAAACTAAAATCAATTCATACTTTATTTATTATTTTAATTAATGGAAAACAATTACTTACACAAAATAACTTAAATATTATAAAATTGAAATGATAAACAATACAACCCAAAAAAATGAAATATGTGAATAAAGATTGGATAAATATAAAATTAGATAATTATATCTTAACATATAATGTGTAAATATTTTTAAATAACTAGAAATAAGAAAAGAAACTTATCATATATTTAATGGTCCAACAATCATTTTAAGAGTTACATATATTTAGTAGAATAAAGAAAATAAGAGTTTCTTAAAAAACAAAATAATGAGGACCAAATTTAAAAGGTTTATACTCAAAATAAAAATAATTCATTTCTAAGGAAAAATATACATTTAAATTTTGATAATATATTTTTTAATGTTAAAGTATCAATTCATGATACCGATTAAAAAATAAGAAGGATATACTACATATTATTATTTATAATTATAATATAATATAAATAATAAGATAAAGAAAAATGTCTATATTATTTATGTTTTCATAATTGAAAATGGTGATTTTTAAAAAACAAAAGAATACCTAAAAAAAATATTACCAATTTTTAGAAATTAACATACATTGAAAAATATTAAGGTGATTTGAAATAAAACTAAATACTATCCTAAATATTACAAATTAAAATAAAATAATCTACTCCAATAATGAAAACTATGTAATAATAATAATAATAATTGAGAATGCTATTTGGAAATTGGTATAGTAATAGTAATGGTAGATTGAAGAGTTTTTAACTAGAAATAAGAAGGATTTTGATTTTGGAAAAATAAGCATATATTAAAGATAAATAGTTTTATGAGTTCGTAAGTTACATATTTTAGGAAAATCAATATTAAGAATATTTTTTTTTGTGACAACTATTAAAAATACTATCTAGAATCATAATATACATTGCATTTTTCAAATGATCAAAATAAAGTGTAAGATTTGACATTGAAATCTGATGTATGTGGATATGAATAATTCTATATATGAGATTTATTCTATATTAAGTAATTTTAGATGCACCAAAACACGGTCAAGGAAACCTCATTACAAACATTCTCCCTGATTTTTTACGTTCACTTTAACCAAAAGATTATGCAATCTTCTAAGAAAATTATGTATTGAAATATACTAATGAGAAAATAGATACGATATGTCTTGTGAATCAATTCATAATCAAGTATACTACTATATGTGAGCTAATAGAAGGTCAAAAGAGAGCATATGTTGGAAGAAGCCAAGTGAATCATAAAAAATAACGAAAGAAACTGAAGTGAAAAGTGTTTGAAAATTTATACTAAAATTTAAAAAATAGTGCACATGACTAAATTAAAATCATTTAAAATTTGCATGGTTATATTTATACTCAAAAATTTATATTGATAAAGATTTTAATTAAATTTTCGTGCAACACACAAGTTCATAATCTAGTTTAATATATTGAAACAAAGAGAGTGTCTTTTATAGTCAAGGAAGCTGATTCACTAGATATATGATAATATGTAACAACAACAAGAGGAGAAGGAAAACAAAAATGTTTCACTACAAGAAAAGACAAGTGATTCTGACCACAATTTCCAATGAGAAGGGTGGTTTGAATTTTTGGACCAGTTTCGACCACAATAAAATTCATCAGAAAACGGTTGGAAAAATAAGGAACAATCTTGTGTTCTCCCCGTTAAGTCTTAAATGATTTCTACAAGTCGATTAATTTGTATCAGGTCAACGAACAATCACGTGTTCTCCCAGTTAGAATTGGTTTTGGGTAAGAAACAAGATATTTCCTATCTGAAAGTTTTTGGATGTGCTATATATGTCGAGTTTCACTACCACATGGACCTAAGATGAAATTTCAAAGGATGTTGGATATGAGTATCTCTTGATGATTCAATATCATATATTTGTTTAAGGCTCGAGATGCTGACTGTTATTTTAGTGAGTAGTCTTTCAAACATTATGGAGAGAAAATAAACAGCTGAAAAATAAATATATTAGAAGGAATTGTGTTGATCCTTGTAAAAAGAATGTGCATAATTGAGATTACAAAATGAATATCTAGCGAAAATATTATCTCAATGATTCTAGCATAATTTTACATAAAAGATGATCACATATATCTTTTCTAGAAGTATCATACTAACAAGGAAAGCCAAAACAATAAGTTTTACAAAAAGAACACGAATAACTCTTATGTACGAGATAAATGATTTTAGAAGATTGTATGTAAATGAATTTTGGGTCCGAAGTCAAAATAGGCCAAGAAATAATCTCCTATATGAAAATTGAAGATATGGACCAAAAGTCCAATTCCGAAAAAGGATGATATAGACGATTAAAATGTATATTCTGGAGATTATGTTTCCAGTGAAAAATTACGATTATTTGCACGGGTGTACTCTTTATCCATTATCATAGTTTTTATCCCATTGAGTTTTTCCATGAAAAGTTTCAAACAAGATATCAAAGATCACGGGAATGATAGACACCAAAAGGAAAAATATTGTGATTCATATTATGAATGTTTATTACTCTTCAATGTCTTTTTCATACATTGATGAGACATTGAGAATATTAGAATTAAAGGGAATGATCAAGATGAGTCACTTGAGAGACCAATGAACTGTAGACGAATGACGATGTAAATGTCATACTAATTCGTTCAAGTGAAAATTTGGCGCACCGATTTACAAAGGTGTTTACAACTACTAGTTTCAAGAAACTACTTTATTAAGTGAAGAATTGACGCACCGATTTACAAAGGTGTTGAATAGTGTATTTAACGTTACGTCTATTTGACGGTATATTTTTTTTGGTCACTTACCTTTTATTTCATTATGCAATCGAACAAATCGATACAAGTGTCGACTTGGCTAGCGAGTCTACCTCAGAGTTATTAGATCGAGAAATGAAAGATACAACAAAAGAAGAAAAGAAGAGAACGAGCTCTCTTATATCTTCAAGAACTCCAAATATGTCATTAGGCAAATTTCCTGAATTTAGAAGTTAAACCAGAGTTTGGGAGTCAATTAAAGGAGAATATCATCAAAGACCTGCTCCTTAAGTGCTGAAATAGCTTCAAACATAGCCAAAGCCTTCACTGCTAAGGCTGACAGTAGAAACTCTCTGGTAATGTTTTCTGAAATTTTCTCTCCACTTGAACTATCTTTTATTATCCATGCTAAACCACTCTTTCGTGTAGTACAGTTCCATGCAGCATCGACAAAGCAAACTACTAGCTTCGACTTTGCATCAATCACCTCTTTTGTCTTACTTTTCACGGCCTATTTCATGTTGTCTTGGGCGGAGCTCCAGATCTTAGCATCTAACAACGATTTCATTAGCACCTCTGAAGATGTGAAAATTTTCTTTTGAAGACTAGTTGATTCCTAGCCGTCCATAGATTCCAATAGATCCAAGAGAATAAAGGAATAGCCAAACATATGGGAGGGAGATTAACACAATACTTGGAAGCTGAAATAAATCCCAAAGGAGTGTCATCCGTAGTGACCAGAGAGCTCTTTAAGGGAGCACTATCCCATACTTTCCTTGCAAAGAAACAGTCCCAAAAGACATGTAGCACGGACTCAGGTTCCTCACATCTCTTACAAGAGCCATTCTCTACAATTCCTCTGTGTAGAAGGTTCACACCTACATGTAAATCATTTTTTGCAACTTTCCAGAGAAGATGTTTCACTTTAGGAAGAGCTTTAGCTCTCCATATAAGACCCTTCCAATTAAAGTTCAATTCAACCTCACTCATGGTAGTCGTTGTTAGCAGTCCATATCCAGATCGTGAAGAGTAGATTCCACTTTTAACAGGAAGCCAAACCATAAAGTCGTGCTTTCTTGATGTCCTTTAATGAATGGTTGTAAACGTTCGCGACAACCATTAGGGCATTATAAAACTCTGGTTTTTGGTGCATCAAAAAAAAAGAAAAAGAAGGAATGAGAGATTTACAAGAAGAGAGTTTGAGAGAAAATTCTTGTGAGAACACATAAACACAACAAAAAAACTTTATTTGTTATTCTTGTTTCTTAGCCTAGAACAAGAGTGAGACGGTGATTGTCTTATCAACTCAAGATTTTAAAAGGAGTCGAAATATTCTTTAAAAAAAGTGTTCTCGTGCGCGATTCAATCATAATCCAAGTTTGCCATTGTTTACTTCCCAAATTTTACAACATGATAATGGCATGATTAACAGTGGTGAGGCTTTGTGTCTTATTAAAGGCGTTATTCTGATTCTGATTATCCATGAAATGTTAATAGAAGGAGATCCATGATTAGTTCATTTTTATCATGGGTGATTTTGTCGTTAGCTAGAAGACAACTTAGGAATCAACAATGACTTTGTCTAGTACTAAAGTACAGCATGTGGTACCCTTAAGAAACAGTTGGGGTTCCGTCAACCAAATAAGTTACCTTTCAAACAGTGTTACTGAAGAAGAATGCTTAGCCCAAAATTGTATATCATTATTACATTTTCGTAACGAGTTGCTAAAGCAAATTTAGCCCCAAATTTTCTATACTCCCAAACCTTTTTTTTGGGTCAAACTATCACAAATTCAGTAACATCCCCATGATACTCACATTTTTTCACTCAAGAAACATTTTGATTCTTTCGTAAGAGTCAATTGTGCATCATCATCTATCAACATTATTACAAAGACTATTAAAAAAAGAAGAAAAAAACATTATTACAAAGAACTTTTCTTTTTCTTTTTGTTAAAAAGAAATTGTTTTCTTTAGATATTGTTTAAAGAATTATCTTCCCCTAATAAAAATACACAACAGAGAAGATATATGATAAATAAACAAATATTTTTGAAATGTCCTAACATATTCCTCCACATATTCTAGAAACTAATATGCATTTCGTTCACTTTAATTAAATAATAATGTTAAATAATAGGCAGTTCTAACGAAACTTGGTTTCCATCATATGTGGATTAACTGGATTATGGAATGTGTAACCACTGTTTCATATTCTTTCATCATTAATAGCTCTCCTCAAGGTCTGGTTACTCCCTCAAGAGGATTGAGGCAAGGAGATCCTCTTTCGTCGTACATGTTTATCCTCTGTACAGAGGTATTGTCAGGCTTATGCTTAAAACCCCAACAGAATGGAAGTTTCCCTGGTGTTAAGAGTGTCGCAACAAAGTCCTCGAGTGAACCATCTGTTATTTGCGGATGATACAATATTTTTGTAAGATAAACCAAGGGAACTATGAAGTGCTTGCACGTATTCTTAGGCTGTATGAGCAGGCATCAGGCCAGTGCATTAACTTGCAAAAATCATCGATTACTTTCTCTTCAAAGGTGCCTAGAAGTTAGAAGACAAAAGTAATGGGGTTGCTTGGTATCACTAAAGAAGGAGGTACAGAAAAATACTTGGGACTACTAGAGAATTTTGGGCAAAAAAAGAAAGATATTTTTGCAAACATTGTGGATAAATTTCGCCAAAGATCACATTCTTGGACCTCAAGATTCTTACCCCCATCAGGGAAGCAGATTTTGTTAAAGTTTATACTGTCTTCAATGCCTACTCACTCCATGACTTTTTTTAAGTTGTCGTTATCCATTTGTAAGCAACTTCAGTCTCTCCTAACTCGGTTTTGGTGGGACGATAAACCGGATAAACGAAAAATGAGCTGGATTTCTTGGGATAAACTTCCGGTATCTGTGAACGCAGGAGGACTAGGTTTTCGAGATTTTGAAGCTTTTAGTAATGCTCTTCTTGCCAAACTAGGCTGGAGATTGTTAAAGTCATCGAACTCCTTTTTTGCTAAAATGCTGCTAGGAAAGTATTGCCGTAATTCTTCTTTTATGGAGGTTAATTGTACTCCGAATCCTTCTCATGGTTGGAGGAGTATTTTTGTTGGTCGAGAAGTGTTGAAACTAGGCTTGGGCTGGCGGGTTGGAGCGGCACTAAAATAAAAATATGGAAGGAACCATGGCTATCTACGGATATCCATATGGTCCCCATCGGTCCAGCACCTCCAAATGGAGATGAGTTGTTAGTTACTGACTTAAAGGATTGTTCTACAAACCAGTTGTTAGATAAGATTAAGAAGCTTGATTCCTCAAAATGAGGACATTATTATGCTTTTACCGGTAAGTTCGGTTAGACGAGCGGATGAGTTGTGTTGGCTACCAGGGAAGAATGGCCTTTATTCAACAAAATCTGGATATGGAACAAGGACAGTGGTGTGTATTGATCAAGCTGACAAAGCTTTTAATTAGCAAAGACTCATTTGGCAAGCGAATACGCTCTCTAAAGTAAAACATCTACTTTGGAAAATGGCAAAAAACTTTCTTCCAGTTGGGGAAAATCTGGTTCAACGACGAGTAACAGAATCTGCGGCTTTTAAACGTTGTGGAGAACAAGAGTCAACTCTTCATATTTTATAGGAATGCTCATTTGCAAAGGCTGTTTGGACTCTAGCCTCATTGAAAAATATACTTATTGAAGGTATTGTTGAATCGATATTTGATTTGGTGATGATGGCTAGCAAGATGATTTCGCTTCCTCTGGTTGGTGTTTCCTCTCTTTTTCCATGGTTGTGTTGGAATATATGGACTGCACGGAACAAATTTTTCTTTGAAGAGAAACAATTCACATCTATTGAGGTAATTTCTAAGTCAATTTTGGAAGCAAAAGCATGGATGGCGGCACAAATGCTTATCAAGCATAAGGATTGACAAGAAAAAGCTAATGCTGAAGGACATACTCGTTCAGACTTTGGTCAGCACACGTACATCTGTAACGTGGATGCTTCATGGCACGCCACATCACTTAGATGCGGACTGGCTTGTGTGATTAGAAGCATTTTTTCTTATGAGTATACGACATCGACAACAAGACAATATGTCCGATCGCCGTTAGCAGCAGAAGCTTAGGCGGTAAAAGAAGCGTTTGTGATCTTAAAAGAACAAGAGCTTGATAATATAGAGATTCTCTTAGACTACTGGACATTGGTATAGCTTCTAAACTCGGAGGAGACGCACAATGATATTTATAGAATGCTGGAAGATATTCGTGAATTTGTTAAGTTCTTCTCACTTCATAAAACGATCAAATAATGCCACTGCGGATTTTCTCGCGAAATCGTCTCTTGTACCGTTTACCTTTTGAATAATATGAAGTTTTCTCGTGACAAAAAAAAATAACAAATAAATAAATTTAAAAAAAAAAAAAATTTTACACATCTCTATTTCATTAAATTATAGGAAAGAGATTTCCCTCTAAATAGAACAGATAAATTATCGGAAATAGATTTGACTCTAAAGAGAGCCAACCATGAACCAATTCGCTTACATGGGAAAAAAGGCTCCACGGGCTCTTACCTTAAATAAATGACGTTCTCTTCAACCATTTATCCTCTTTTTCCACCGTTGAATGGATTACCAACACAAAGCCATTGTAAAAACAAACAATGTGGAAGATGAGTAGTTGGGAGCGTGCAACATGAAATAGTTCACCCACCTTTCTCCTATTTATTACTACTTCTTTCTCCTCACGCCTCTCTATATAACACAGATTTAATATCATCTTCTCTATTGCTCATCCTCTCACTTTTCTATTTTTAATAACAAAACCTCAAATTTTCAAGAAGAAGGATAAACTCTGATGATGAATCAAGTAAAGCCCACTTCTTGTTGCTGTGTTCTTGATGCTTCCACTTATGTGGGTTTCTGGATTCTCAAGAGATTGCTCACTAAAGGTTACTCTGTTCACGCAGCTATCCGTAAAAACGGTAAAAACATATTCACATTCTCCAATAAAGTTTTTAGCCTTTTTTCTAATTGATTTTGACCAATTTGGGGCAATGGGTTCAAATTCTTGCGTATGGGTACAATCAAATTTTGATTTTGAACAATACAGAGTTTAGATTTCTTCCCAAGGGTTTTGTTTCTTTCTCTGTCTCATGAGGATTTTGGTAATAGGGGAGAGTATGCTTGAAGAGAAGATCAGAGACATGGAAGCTAAAGAAGAGAGATTAGAGGTTTATGATGTGGATGTGTTAGATTACCAAACCATCCTCGTTGCTCTCAACAATTGTAATGCTGTGTTCTGTTGCTTGGACAACCCTGAAGGGTACGATGTGAGTTTTTTTGTATAATCTTCTCTATCACTCACCACTTCTATTGTCATAATCTTTGTTTTTTTTTTTGGTGGTTTGGGAAAAACTGCGATTTGGTTTATGAAATGATGTGAAAATCAGGAGGAGAAGGAAGTGGATTTGGAAGTACGAGGAGCGATAAATGTGGTGGAAGCATGTGCAAGAACAGAGAGTATTGAGAAGATTGTGTTTTCATCTTCATTAACTGCTGCAATTTGGAGAGATAACATTGGAACTCAGAAAGATGTTGATGAGAAGTGTTGGAGTGATCTAGACTTCTGTCTTAAAAAGAAGGTATATCAAGGTTCAACTCTTTTTTCTCTTTTTCTTTTTAAGTTTATTCATATTAATCATCATTTTCTTGACAAGTTCAAGACATTCAGAAACATATTGGACCCATAGTTTATAGATATGATAGGTTTTGACCTGGATTGAACAAAATTATTGTACTTTTTCATCAATCAATCTGAAATGTCTATTTAATTCAAGAAATTACAAGATCCATATAATTTGTTGGAACTTATGAAACTTTGGGGTTGTGAATCTTTGTTGAAAAGTAAATTAAAAATTGGGTCTTCATGAAATGTATTGACAAGCGTCATCATCACCTAGAATAATTTTGGTCAAGATTCAAGGTAAGACTGCCTTAATAAAATACTTCAAACTCTTAACTAAATCCAACCTAGATCTTTAAAATACTACTTAAATTAACTTTGTAATTACTTTTTTAATTAAAATTAGAGAATGATTTTAAGTTTTCCTAATAAAAAACTTGTGTGTCTGGCTGCTATATGTGCAGCTATGGCACGCTCTTGCGAAGACACAATCTGAGAAAGCAGCTTGGGCATTAGCCATGGACCGTATGGTCAACATGATCTCGGTTAACCCGGGCCTCATCGTTGGACCCTCAGTGGCTCAACACAACCCTAGACCCACCATGTCTTACCTCAAAGGTACATTATAAACATATTCATTTATATTAGTTAGATGTATAATAATTAATAATCTAGTTATGGTGGCAATATATTCGATTGTAGGAGCTACACAAATGTATGAGAACGGTGTGTTAGCATACGTAGACATAGAATTTGTAGCAGATGTTCACATTCGTGCATTTGAGTACACTTCGGCTTGTGGTAGATACTTTTGCTTCAACCAAATTGTGAATACGGAAGAAGAAGCTCTCAAGCTTGTGCAAAATCTATCTCCTTTAATACCTATGCCACCAAGGTACATATTTTTATTATCATTATTATTAATATATTTTTCTTTTGTAAAGTGTATAATTTATACTTATAATATTGATTTAGGTATGAGAAAGAGATGCAAGGAAGTGAAGTTTATGAAGAGAGATTGAGAAACAAGAAACTAAACAAGCTGGTGGAAGCTGGCTTTGCTTGTTAAATAGAGGGAGAGTAATGTTATAAATTAAAGGGCAAGAAAATGACAAAGAAAAAATGTTATAATAAGAATAGTTTGTTTACAGTTTGGTTGACAAAAAAAAAAAAAGAATAGGTTGTTACTTCTTTTTATTATTTTAATCTTAATTCAATATTTTTTATTTTTTATTTTGTAAACTGAAATGAAAGTTTTTTTCTAAGAAAAAAATGTCATCGAAAAAGGAATATATATGGTGATATGTGTTCATAATTTGATTGTGTATAAACAACAAAGAACAACTTTAAAGTATAGCTAACTTTAAAATTTGTATAACATTTTAAATCGAAAAAGCATTTGTAAATTTGTAAATATAAAATTTGTAAACTGATTGTTACTCCAGCTAGCAGAAAATAACAAAGAACAAAAACAAAATCGAAAAAGCATTTAAAATTTGTATTATCATATAAATTATCGGATGCTACAAATCTACACATTTGTAAGCAAAGAAATATATAAATGTTAACATGTATTTGATAATTAATGTAATTGATGAGTTATCAACTTTAAAGTATAGCTAACTTTTGATGAAGGTGACCAAAAAAAAAGCTATCTTTTCTACATAACGAAACGTGTAATAAATGATGAGCATATAATACTATACACTCGTACGATCCACATTTTTGTAATGGAATTATTCACACTTCAATTTCTGCAAGCTGTGATGTTAGACATGATGAATCACGCAAACAATTCAAAGACAGATTGCGTTTTTTTTTTTTAATACTTTCCTTGTTTTGTAAATGGATCGATCTCGATGAACTAGTAGGTTTCCAAACTGTGTATTAATTAATCGAAATTTGTAGATAAAAGAGATTATGACGGATGTATTTCACGTCATAGTGCGCAGCTCATTGTAATCTTGGGCCCTGAGGATGTATCATTCCCCAAAAACATATGTAGGCTTGTACCGAGCCTGGGCCTGGGCCTAGTAGTAATGTAACCCATCTAGAAAAAATCGCACGACACCGTTTGTGGGAAACATCTTGAACCTTCTTCTGTATTCTGATTTCTGAAGCTAGATCGTCGTCGTCAAATGATCAATCACTGAATCTTTTGCTAAGATTCTGAGTTTTTGAAAATAGTAAAACACGAAGATGCTAACTCTTCACTTCCAGAAATCAAAACTTTAGGGTTTCAGTGCAAGCTCGTTCTTCTTCTTCTAGCCGAGAACGGAAACCCTAATCTCAATTCGGATTCTGCAACCATGAGTCGATCAGGTCAGCCTCCGGATCTCAAGAAGTAAGCCATTGTTCTTATTTTTCTCTTTCTGTTTCTATATCTTCGTGTTTCTGATTGAGTTTTTGTCTAATTTGTTGTTTGTTTTGGTTTCGTTCGATGCAGGTACATGGATAAGTTCGATATATCCATCCTCGTTTATCTTGTTAGAGAACTTCAGTTTTATATAATCTTTAGTTGAGATTTGATTGCAACTTTGCACATATCTCTGAAGATAGAGAGAGATCTGCTAATTTTTGGGGATTTTGTGTTCTGTGAATCGAACCGGGTCTGGTTTTTACTGAGTTTAGTTATAGTTTCATGAATCTTCTATGTTCCTGGAAGTATATTTCTTGTTATTTTGATTTTTTTCTTCAGAAAGAGTAGTTCTAGTTAGAGTTTGTTTATTACGTTGTTTTTGGGATTGATGTATTGTTTTTGAAATGCAGTCAAGCTTAATGCGAACCGAATGGTTATTGGAACTCTTCGTGGGTTTGACCAGTTCATGAATCTTGTTGTGGATAACACTGTTGAGGTCACCCCATCAAATAAAAGCACAAAAAGGGTGAAATTTTCTGATCAAGTGGAATTTTTTCCTGCTGAGGATGAAGAAACGGAAGAGGAAGATGATGAAGAAGAAGTTAAGGTGGTGAGGGGTAAGCGGTTTACAAAGGAAGAAGATGAGTTAGTAAAGAATGCTGTATTGGAATACATTGATAACCATGCTTTAGGAGATGACGGGATAAAGATGATTATGGAATGCAAGTCACACCCACAACTTAAAGACTGTTGGAAAGAAATAGCATCTGCTTTACCTTGGAGGACACATGAGAGTGTGTATCATCGTGCACATACTATATTTGAAGCAGGATCCAAGGGGGTATGGACGAAAGAGGATTTGGAACTCGTTATGGAGTTTCATAAGAAACACGGGAGTGATTGGAGAACACTTGCAGATGCAATGGGTAAAAGCAGGAAGCATGTGAAAGACGCTTGGAGGAGAATAAGATTGGAATCGAAGAATAAAGGACATTGGACGAGGGAGGAGTATCAAAGTCTCTTTGATCTTGTGAACAAAAATCTTAGAATGAAAGCATTCCAAGAGAAGCGCGCAAAGCATGGTATGCTCCGAGATAATATACCTTGGATGGCTATAAGCGATGTACTTGGAACACGGGACCACGTGACTTGCTGCGCTAAATGGTATGAGCAGTTGACATCCCCAATGGTAGCAAAGGGAATGTGGGCTAACGAAGATGACTATAGACTCTTGGAAGAGCTTTTGAAACTGGATGCTGCTTGTATAGATGATGTTGATTGGGATAATATTTTGGAGAATCGAGATGGAGAAACTTGTAGAAAACGGTGGAACCAGATGATCCTTCATATCGGTGTACCGAAATCAAAACCATTTACAGAACAAGTTGAGATTTTGGCCGACAGGTATTGCCCTGACATAGCTGAGGACAGAGAGGAATTTGACAACATACTCTATGACCCTGAAGATTAAAGATTGGAACCTTACATTAGATGTTTTTTTGGTGCGTGTTTTTTGTTTGATAAAATTTGATAGAAACTGAGAATGTATTTCATTATGGTCATCAGAGAAACAACTTATTTATAACCCGGACTATTAAATGAGATCATACGTGTCGGTAAAGACATGTAGTTGAAGTTATTTGGAGCATTTGTTGTAGAGGTGCTGCTAAGAAACCTATTGAAGGAGAGCTCAGGAGATGGCGTGAAAGAGATCAGAAGAAAGCAGAGGAAGCGGCGACAAGGATTATAGCAGAAGCTGAGATGAAGATGGCCACAAAGACAGATTGCGTTTTTTTTTTTAATACTGATCGATCTCGATGAACTAGTTGGTTTCCAAACTGTGTATTAATTAATCGAAATTTGTAGATAAAAGAGATTATGACGGATGTATTTCACGTCAGAGTGCGCAGCTCATTGTAATCTTGTGCCCTGAGGATATAACATCCCTCAAAAACATTTGTAGGCTTGTACCGGGCCTGGACCTGAGCCTGGGCCTGGGCCTAGTAGTAATCTAATCCATCTAGAAAAAATCGCACGACACCGTTTGTGGGAAACATCTTGAACCTTCTTCTGTATTCTGATTTCTGAAGCTAGATCGTCGTCGTCGATTGATCGATCACTGAATCTTTTGCTAAGATTCTGAGTTTTTGAAAATGGTGTTGATCGAATCTGAAGAGAGCGATGATGAAATCTCCAACGTTAAAGTAGAGCCAATTCAATCTCGTTCTTCCTCGTCGCAGCCGGAAACAACGACGGCTACGGAGTCAAAACTCGTCGACGGTGATGATTCCGATGGATTCGAAACTGCTGGCGAACGAGTAAGCGATAACGAAGGAGATGAAAATGATAGGAAACAAGACGCCATAACGAACCAGGAATCACAACACTCGGATAAGCCTGAGATTAGCGATGAAGGATCAAAACAGGTAAATAAATCTACATGGAACTTCGATTTCACCACTCTAATGGTTTGAGAATTTGGATGTAGCTTCTTAGAATATAGCATTGTACTTGAAGCTATATAACTTGTTTGCATTTTTGTGTGCGGAAGGAGAAAGCATTGGAAGATGCAAATAATGCTAAATTGGAAGGAAACAAACTCTTTGGGAATGGTTTCTATGAAGAGGCATTGTTAAAGTATGATCATGCTTTACAATTTGCTCAAGAGGTTCTTGAATCTGAAGAGCTTCGATCTATTTGCTATTCAAACAGAGCTATATGTTATCTCAAATTGGTAATGAATGATCTTACATTGTGTTACTTTTGTTTTGAGTAGTAGTCAAGATTGGTGATTGTGATGATATCTGTAATGTAATGTTACTCAGGGTAAGTATGATGAAGCAATTAAGGAATGCACAAAAGCGATTGAGCTGAATCCGGGCTATGCGAAAGCTTTGGTTCGTCGTGCGGAAGCCCATGAGAAGCTTGAACATTTCGAAGAGGCTCTCACGGGTGAGTTCCGTGTACGCATTTCCCATTAGATTTGAAAAATTGTTTGTTAGTTTTCTATTACAAAGAATGAAGTTGATTCAAACGATAATGTTTTGTCTACACTCTACAGACTTGAAGAAGATAATAGAACTGGACCCTTCAAACGATCAGGCTAGCAAAAAGATTCGACGGTTGGAACCGTTAGCGGCTGCAAAGCGAGAAAAGATGAAAGAAGAAGCCATTGGTATGTTATGTTTCGTAGTAAGAGTGTTGAATTTTGAGTCTTGAACTAAATCTTGATGATGTGAAATAATATGTTTTTGGATTGTAACAGCAAAGTTGAAGGAGATGGGAAACTCGATCTTGGGTCGATTTGGGATGAGTGTGGACAACTTCAAGGCTGTTAAAGATCCCAACACTGGCTCTTACTCCTTTTCTTTCCAAAACTAGTAGTAAATACATTCTTCATGCCCAACTTATATTCCAAGTGGGTCTCAATGTTTTGCATCAACCATTTTAATGTTCATCTTGGTTTATATCAATTCGTTTTGTTGTCAGATGAATCGGTATTGGAAAGTGAGAGCTGCGTTGTTTTGTGACTTGATATATCTGTAAATTCAAGTGTTACAATAGAGAAAAATCTCTTATATTTTTACTTACCATGCAAATTAGTTTTACTATTTGCAAATATGGTCATAAACGAAACTTGATTATTCTGGAAAGCGTATATAAGTGTCTCTAATTGGTTGTATCTTAATATAAGTCCACAAAAAACATAATACAGTACAAACAGCACAAGAATAGGAGTATAAATCAGTCATGACAATGGACTCTCCAAGCTCAGCAAATTTATTGCAGCTTGTTTGTTATCATTAATATCTCTCGAAAGCTTCTCTTGTGATGTTGATTAATAATATTCATCTTTGATGAACTTGTTAGTCTGTGTTGCAACGTCAAATCAAGATTTATGTTGCAAACAAGAAAGACTTGTAACGGAAAATTACAATTCGAGAATCTCAAGTTCAGTTCTTCAACTTCAAAAACTTCAAAAGCTTCAAAGTTTGTTCTTTTATCTGAAACATAGATAACAGTAACACCAATGTTTGTGTTACATACAAAAACCTAACATAGATAACACCAATGTGAATATCAAACTGAGAATTTGAGTTTCATTAAATCAAACTGCATTGAATGTTGTCAACAAAAAGGTATCCAGATCAACACATAAACAATACAAAAACCCTAATTAGCATCTTAAATTCTACGGCAAAGATTAAATCTAAAACATAAGTGAAACCCTAATTAGACTTCCGACACAGGAATTAACTAAAAAAAGATACAAGCACACACAAAAAGAACAAATTTTAAAACCCTAATTAGACTTCCGACACACGGATTAGATAAAAACGGATACAACCACACAAAAAAAAGAAAGTTTTGAAACCCTAATTAGACTCTGTTCAACTACTCTTGGTGTTCGTAAAACAGGTTTGAGACAGAGAGGGCAAGAGTTATAATGCTCTGAATCAACAACTAGATGACCCGTTCTTCATGAAACACATGCGAATAGCAGATGGGTTCATCCTCGGATCCCGACTCCAATAGTTTCTCCAAATAGACGCCACAAGTCTCCGATTCATCTTCGCTCTCTTGGTCCAAATCTGTTGTCGACGTAGCAGAGTTACAAGGCACAAAGGTGTATCCCTTCTGTGTCAATTTGACGGAGACAGTCATGTTTAAGGGTTGTTGTGGCAAGTCAGAACTTGTACGTCTTTGTCGTTGGGCTTGGACTACAATCTGATCAGTTATTTGTTGGGACAAGACATGATCGTGGAGTTGGCTATGGACAAGTTGATAGACGTAGTTTGGTTGGAAATTTCCGAGTTTGAGAATGATTAGTCGGTGGGGACGAGAAGGATCACGGTAAGATCCGAGACTCGTGACGCTATCATCGTTCCCGTCTATGATAAATTCCTCGAATAGTCTGTCTACACTGATTATTACAGAGCTTAGTAACCCTAACGCAGAAGTTCGAGACCAAGCTATTACATGAACATCGAGTTTGATTGATTCTGTATCCATCCTCGGAGTGAAATTAGACAAAACTCAGAGAGAGAATTAGATGATTCGTAAGAGATGGGAATAAGAGAGATTGTTGAGAAAAACGAACTTGTGAAGAAGTGAAGTGTAATGTTATGTTTATATACAGTAACAACCAAAACCCTGATTATACTTGTTCTAAAACGCGTTTATTTAATTTCCATTTTTCTTGAAAGCATTTTTAACGTTCATTTATTGCTGAATTTCCTTTTTTTTTCCAGCGGTTGTATTTCCTTTTTGCTTGTTAGTAAAACAGACAATTTCCTTTTCTTTTTTTTTTAATCCATTTTTTCCATTTTCCTGTTTTTTTTTTTGCTTTATGATGCTAATTTCCATATTTTCCTTTTTGGTATTTGTCTATATACCGGAGCTTAAACCAAATCAATTTTCTTATTGTTTGCCGGTTTATTATGTGGCTTATAATTTAATTATTCCACCTAAAAAAGAAAAAAAATTATGAATATTTTAGAAAACTGTAATTAATATTTGGTATGATAATGTATCAAATTTTAAGAAGTAAATGTTATAAATTTATACTATATGAAATGAAAAATAAAAGGAAGTCAGTTTTCTCAGACTTATCATCAGTGTTTTTTTTTTCTATTGATGAATCTAATATTGTCCTCATCATTTGTTAAACTCCATCATAATCCATTTAAAAATTATCATTTTCACGTTGTGGTGGAATTATGGTGTAATTTCAATTTATTATCATCCATTTAAAACACCATTCTTTTGATTAATTGGTTAGACACATTGGTTCTTTACTAGTTTGTGATGAAACTCATAAATAATCATTGTTGAGTAAAAAAAACTTAGAATCATACGACTTGGATTCACAATTTAGTGGGCCTCAATAGTTATTGGGCTTCAAGGAATAGTAAAACACGAAGATGCTAACTCTTCACTTCCAGAAATCAAAACTTTAGGGTTTCAGTGCAAGCTCGTTCTTCTTCTTCTAGCCGAGAACGGAAACCCTAATCTCAATTCGGATTCTGCAACCATGAGTCGATCAGGTCAGCCTCCGGATCTCAAGAAGTACGCCATTTTTCTTATTTTTCTCTTTCTGTTTCTATATCTTCGTGTTTCTGATTGAGTTTTTGTCTAAATTGATGTTTATTTTGGTTTCGTTCGATGCAGGTACATGGATAAGAAGCTTCAAAGTAAGTTCCGTACATCCATCCTCGTTTATCTTGTTAGAGAACTTCAGTTTTATATAATCTTCAGTTGAGATTTGATTGCAACTTTAGCACATATCTCTGAAGAGAGAGAGAGAGAGAGGAATGATATAATCTGCTATTTTTTGGGGATTTTGTGTTCTGTGAATCGAAATCGGGTCTGGTTTTTACTGAGTTTAGTTATAGTTTCATGAATCTTCTATGTTCCTGGAAGTATATTTCTTGTTATTTTGATTTTTTTCTTCAGAAAGAGTAGTTCTAGTTAGAGTTTGTTTATTACGTTGTTTTTGGGATTGATGATTTGTTTTTGAAATGCAGTCAAGCTTAATGCGAACCGAATGGTTATTGGAACTCTTCGTGGGTTTGACCAGTTCATGAATCTTGTTGTGGATAATACTGTTGAGGTGAACGGTAATGACAAAACCGACATTGGGATGGTGGTAAGTTTATCGATTCTGTGTCCCTTTGTCATCAACCACCTGTTGCTATAGTCTATAGATCGATGTTTAACTGTTATGTCTTTTGTGTGCAGGTGATTAGAGGAAACAGCATTGTCACTGTTGAAGCTCTTGAGCCAGTGGGCAGATCTTCTTAGCTCGGTATATGCATTGATAATCATCTTTTTTTGTACTAAGCACTAGTTTTGAGAAAACCTGGTGGTAGATTTGCAGTTATTATGAACTGATTCAGTAAGTAGTCTACATGAATACTCTTTCTTGTACTAAAAGATTGCAATGAACTCCACCGATGTGATGGCTTGTGCTTTTACTCCTGATCCACTGCTTTTATCTCAAATCTTCATCTTCTTAGCTCGGTTTATGCATCGGTAATCATCTTTTTAGCTTGGTACATGTACGCATCGGTATATTTGGTTGTACTCTCTGCATGAGAGAACTTGGTTGTCGATTCGCAGTTATCATGAACTGATCAGTAAGAAGTCTGTATGATACTATTCTTTCATGTACTAAAAGAATGTGATGAACCCACCTACATGGAAAGGTGAATATCGTGGTCCTTGTGATTTTTACTCTGGAACCTTTTGATCAACCAAATCTAGACTTGGCTCAAACAATGCTCAATTGGTCCTTTTTTTCCTTGTAATGAATGAAGTTTAGAAGTAAGCAATTTGCAGAAATATGTAAAATGCAAAAGACACTGACAAGCCTTTCATCAATTGACAAACATATAACTAATTCCATTTTGTCAAAGTTAAAATGTGACTGTGTCATATGCTTATATCAAAGTTTCATATAAAAGAAAAAAAGCATTAGAGAGGTTACGAAGCCGGCAAGGTGTAGAGATCATGTACAAACCGACTAAACAATCTACTGAAATCTATGGGAGTTGGAAGAGAACGAGAGAGTCATTTGGAAGAGCTTGCTTCTCAATCTCGTTTTATAAGAACCAAACTTGTGACGCATGAAGAAGACTTGGCTCAGACTTCTCATTTGGTCAATGAAGGCAAAGCTTAACTGGGCCTACTTATGTACTGTTACAAATTAACGGGCCCGGCCCATATACTACAGTAATCGTCGTCCTTTGCTTCGCCGGAAAAATAAAAAGGCGGAGAACATTGGAAGCTAGAATCGGAGATTAAGAATGGCGAATCAAGGAGCGAAGAAACGAAAGGAAGAGAACGCACGACACATGGCCAAGCTTCGTCGTTTCATCATTGCTACCAATGTACCACTTCCTCCTCCATCTATGCGCTTCCCAGATTTTAGCGATTCTTTCATGAATTCTTACTTCCATGAATTGAGAACTCGATTTGGTAATTTATGGTCACAGGTTGTGTACTTCGTTGTGAGGATGCTGATTTTTCATTCAAGCTTTACTTGGAAACATTGGATTGGCCTGTTGGTAACTTCGCTGGCTTACGCGTTTCCATATAAGCAGCTTGATCAAATGGCAAAACCTAGTGTTACAGATGATGGTGAGCTTATCGATGGTGGATTTGACATGACCACTGGTGGAATTTGTGGGTACGTTTTTATTAAATGATCAACAAGAACCAAAAAGCTAGCTTCTGTATCTTGGATTGTAAACTTTTATATCACGATGCTGATAATTTTGCAGATATATGCACGATGTAATCTATATCACCTGCTTTGTTCAGCTAGCTTCTATCATCTCTGGGAAGTTTTGGTACACATATCTAGTGGTACGCATGTTTTTAGTTTTTGTTGCTTATTGATAAGTCCTGATTGATATGCAAGAGTTTGGTAGAAATGATGCAATCTTTTGTTTGGGTTTTAGATTCCTGCATTTGGAGTGTATAAAGCTTCTGGTCTTATTCGAGGGTTCATGTCACAAGGTTCAGAGGTAAATCTCACTTAGTTTAAGTACTATTAACTGCTTTAAACAAGGCAAAAGCTTTACCATGTCTCTGTGTCTTGAATTAGGGAGGTGTGGAAGATGAAAAATCCCGTAAAAAGAGAGAGAAGATGGAGAGGAAAGCTTCGAGAGGGCAAGTCGTCAAGACGAGAACAAGATGAGTGTGTTTTTGTGGATTACATCATGAAATTGTGGAATGTTCATCAAACTATACAAATGGTAAACTCTCTAGGCTCTTTGAATCCCTCTTACATGAACATGTCTACGTATACAATATTTACTATGATGGGGAATAGTCATCGAGTAGAACACAGTCGATTCTCTGGAGATAGACGTTTTTTTCTTTGAGATCGTAAGCAATATTATAGTATTGTTGAGCCATTAGCCCAATAGCTGTGAAATCCTTAAATTCCCCTCCATGTTCTGTGGTTGGCCTCACCGACATACAAAAGACGTTATGATACATATCCGATTCTGACATTGGATAAAACATGCTTGTGGCCTCCATAGCCAGCTCAGCTCCGCCTGCAAAATGAAATGTCACCACAGGGAAGCCTATTAGCTCTTCACTCACTCTCCCATGGTAGCACAAGAAGTCTCTAAACCAGAATCTCTCTAATCTTGGATCCAGAATGGATTTTATTTCATTGTAGAGTTCTCTGTATGCTATATCTGCTAGCCAAGTGTAGAGTGTGCCCGTGTCGAGTATGACCCCTGTTCTTGATCCTCTTTTTCTGAATACCACCGGTTCGATATTGAGTTGTCTTTCCCCAACACTAATCCCTTCAAGTTTCATATAGTAGATACCATCATCTGTCTCAATGGGTGTTGGATCGCCGAGAATGTCCGCGTCCTCACCCAGAACCAGCTGATTGAAACCGTAGTTTTTATTAGCTAAATCGCCTATGCAGTAAGAGAATTTAGACCCGAGCTGTACCGCAAGTGATGTGGGTTTGGCTCCTAAACCCAAAATACCAGTGAACTCACTCTCCAACTCCTCTCCGTTCTCATGGCCACATCCAAAGGCAACAGGTTGGGTCACAACAGTGATTCCGTTAGGTGTTGTGAAGGTCAACTGTTCTTTCGCTAGAACGCCTTTTGAGGCAGCGCCGCTTATATACACCTGTTCGTAAAGGCACTCGTTTGAGGAGCCGCAATGTCCATTTGGTGCATACCTGCAAAACCGATCATTGCAGGAACACTCTACAAATGTTGAAGACAATGCTGGATTGAAAACAGGATGGATCATATGATCTAATGAGCAGTGTTTGCAGGGAAGACATTGGATCCATAACAGTGAGCTTCCTGTGTCCATGATAGTGAACTGCGGTACCGGAGGCTGCCCTACGGAGAAATTCACAAAAAACATTGATGTCTTGATTGCTTGATGCACATCGACTTGGAAATCGCTGCTGCTTAGCTCTTTGTCAATCGACTTCTGTAGATACTTAAACCGGGCTGATGAAATATCTGTCATGTGTTCGATGTGGTCTTCTGGAGTGACCGGAACTCGAGCATTTGGGTTGTGACGGGCTAATGATTCACGGTGTATCAGCTTCATCGCCATTCTATTAGGTTTAACGGATTCGGTCGCTGTGAAGTATGATACAATGATGAAGAGTAAGAGTGATGTTTGGAAAAAGCATCCCATTGTGGTTCAGACAGTACAGAGACATGGACTTGGGAAATTACAGAGTCCATTTTGTAACACAAATGAAGATTAAGATAGGGTAATAGCATCAAGACTGTGATATGAAGAAGAATATAAAAGATCAAAACACAACGACTTGACGACAACAAATAATATCCAAGAACAAACCAAAGATCATGATACTATAAATAGCAAATGTTTGTTGGGGTTATATATATATATAAGCTATCACGTACTTTACATCTTGTGTAGTTTTATGTTATGAGTTTTTAGAACAAAAAAAAAATAGAAAAGTGAAGTACAAGTCAATATATCATTAAATTGTTGGTCAGACAAAATTTGATAATAACACATGAAGTTCAGAGTTTGACGAAACATTGCTTTCACAGGACCACAAGTTTTAAGACTTATCACATAAGATTGATAGAAAAAAATATTATCTAATAAGTATTAACGAGTTTTAGAGAGACAGAGACCAAAACCAACACATTTAAGAAAAAACCGTAATATATACTACATCCAAAACAGTAAACATTAGACCCAGAATCTCAATTTTCAGAGGATTGATCACCATTTACATGTCTATATAAACTCAAAAATATTGAAGTCATGGGGATATTATATCTTTCTCTCTTTTTCCAAGCTTTACTACCTTGGGCCAGATAGTTCCATGGCCAATGAATCTAAGGCCTGATTATCATCTTCATCCTCAAATCCTGAGGAACCAAACAGATGTTTAGTTTGGTTGTTGCCATTAGCATCAGTAGAGGTAATAGTCTTGTAAGAGATGTTGGCATGGTAGAAATGTGAATGGTTATGTGAAGCAGCCCATCTCTCGGCTAATCCATCTCCTTCAAGCATCTGAACCACTTCAGACATTTTCGGTCTGTGAGCTGGAAGAAACTGAGTGCAGAGCAAAGCCACTTGCAGCATTTCTCCAACTTCTATTCTATCGTAGTTGGTACTGAGTTCTCGGTCTACAAGCTCCTCTACTTTCATATCTTTGTGCAGCTTCCTCACCTGCAAAACAAAAAGAGTTTTAAGACTTATAATCAATATTTTGCCTATTTTTATAGTAATTGCTTACCCATTCAAGCATAGCTCCTTTCTGGCTAACAGTTTTGCCAAACTCGAGAGCTCTCATTCCCGTGATGAGCTCCAGCAAAAGTATACCAAACCCAAAGACATCAGTTTTTTCAGATGACTGACCGGTGGAGAGATACTCGGGTGCAATGTGACCAACAGTTCCTCTAACTGCGGTTGTGACATGTGAATCCTCGTGGTTGAGTAGTTTTGCTAATCCAAAATCCCCAACAACAGCTTCAAAATACTCATCTAGGAGAATGTTTGCTGCCTTAACATCTCGGTGAATGATCTTAGGATCGCATTGCTCGTGAAGATAGAACAAACCTCTTGCAGCCCCTATCGCTATCTTCTTCCTTGTGTTCCAGTCCAATGCTGGTTTAGCTGTAACAGTAACAAAAGTTAGTTCTACTGATTTCAATTTTTTGTGACTAAAATCAATCTACAAAAACCAGTTTTCTGAATACCTTTAAGCCTAGAGGCGACGCTGCCATTTGACATGTACGGGTAGACAAGAAGTCTTTCGTTAGAACTCACGCAATAACCAATTAACCGAAGCAAATTCCTATGAACAGCTAAGCTGATCATCTCAAGCTCGGTACGAAACTGTGAATTCCCAGAGGTTCCATTAACATCTTTCAATCGTTTCACTGCAACCATTGTCCCATCTCCAAGCTTTCCTCTGTAGACATTACCAAACCCACCAGCACCAAGAATGCTCTTGGAACTAAAACCATCCGTAGCTACATGGAGTTCTTTGAATGTGAAGCTTCTTAGATTTCCCAATCCTAGTAACCCTTCCTCTTGCTTGTCTGCATAAATAACCAAAGATAAAAAAAAATTACTTTAGGCACAACAGACGAAATCATCTTGAAATCAAATTAAATAAAACCACAAGCTTGCTCGAGTACACAAACCACTTATGCGAAGCATAGTTAGCCTTCTTTGTTTCTTTCGGTACCAAATGAAACCGAGAGAGAGGATTACACTAACAGCAAAGCCAAGGCTTACACCAAGTGCAACTGCCAATATGTTGGTTCTACGGCCTACAAATCCCAAAATGGTAGTAAACTCATGAGAAATGGATAAAATCGAAGTGAAAACTAAGCTAGATTATTGAATCCAGGATTGTACCAGATGAGGAACGTAAAGAGACAGAAAGAGGGCTTCCATTGATTGATCCTGAACAAAAATCAGGTGGGCTGTTTTTACAAATCAAAGGGTTCCCAGCAACACTACATTTCAACAGTAAAACAATTAGAGATATAAGAAAAAAAACTCAATCTTTGACAAGAATACAAGTGTGTTGAAAATTGTCTAAACCAAAAAAAAAAGGTTTTTACTTGAATGTCCTTGCAGGAAATTTAGGAACAGGACCTCTGAGATTGTTATAAGACAAGTCTCTGAAACCAAACATCAAAAACATGAGTCTTTAGGGAAAAAAAAATAACTTTAAATCTCTATATACTCACAAGAACGAGAGGTGAGGGATTTGAGACAGAGAAGCAGGAAAGGGCCCAGATAATGAGTTGTTGTTGAACCTCCTATTCAAATCATTACAGAAACGTACGAGGTTTAAGAGGATGATGAAGCTTTGATTAAAGAATATCATTAAAAATCTGTGACGACTTACAAATATTGGAGACTACTCAGCTGGTTAACCGAACCGGGAATTTCACCGGAAAACCGGTTGTTGGATAAATCCAAAGTCTGTAATTTTGGAAGAGAACAAAGCTCCGGTGGAATTTTGCCGGAGATGTTATTGTTCTGTAATAACCTTCAAAAACCCATATACAAAACAGGTTGAAGAAACAAACAAAGGAGACCATTTTTCATGAGGAAACAAACAAAATAATCTTACACTTGTCGAAGATTAGTGAGATTTCCGATTGACCCAGATAAAGTTCCTGAAAGAGACTGACTTGGAGCTCCCCTGCAATGGAGAAACAGAGAGAGACAACGATGAAGAATTTGTCACCATTAATGTCCATGAAAACAAAATCAAAACATATATATATATATATACTTACAGGCCAGTTACGAGGTTGTCTGGAGAACATGTGATCATAGTCCAACTACAAGGATCAACAGAAAACTCATCCCAGTTGTTCAAAACACCATGCGGATCATGTAAATCGTTCTTTATGTTTATCAACGCTTCCACTGTAAAAACATCACCAAAAACCAATTAATGGGTACATAAAGTTTGAAACTTTCGAATACCCAAATGAAAAAAAAAAAAAGAGTATTTTGATGCTTTTAATACCTTCAGGGTTTCTGGGCTCAGAAGAGAGAGAACAGGTAACGAAGAAACAGAGTAACAAGACAGAGAAGAGAAACAAAGGATTTTTCTTCATCGTTATTATCTTCATCACCACCATGAAAGCTTTAGTTTACCACAAGGAGAAGGAAAAAACAACTGAAGAAGAACAAAAAAATCATTACTTTGTTGTGCCCACAAAAGAGAGAAAGAGAAAAAGCAAAAGCAAAGCAACAAAGAAAGAAGAAAAATGAATGCTTTTTTTTTTCTTCTTGGGTCTATTAAAAACTCTTTATTTCTTTCTGCACTGTCTCTCGCACGCACAGAATTATGTGTGTATTGTTATGAATTTAAGAAGATTGATAATAGACGCAGAAAAAAGAAAGAAGTTTTGATTTGTGAGAGAGAGAGAGAGAAAGCTAAAAACAGAGCATTTTTTCTGGGTATTTAGAGAGAGAGGGAGAGGAGTGTAGGTAGTGTTGTGGTTTTTGTGGGGATGGAGAAGAATCAGGTAGGAAAGCTGATACGGACCCGTATGGTGGTGTGGATGATACTTTCTCTTTTGAGTTTTCTTTTTTTTCTCTTGAATGCTAAATTTGTGAAAGTATGTTCTATACATAAATAAGGGTGGCAATGTAGAGGAGACCATAACGGAAAGAAAATAGAAATATAAAACAAGGGACAAGTTTTTTTTTAATATTTTTATGAATTTTGTATAATTAATAAGAGGCATCGCGATCAAAATACAGATCATGTTCTTTTTGTTTTTAAAGTTTCCAGAATTTTCAAAAATACCATGTTCTAAGAATTCTGAAAAAAAATTAAAATTAAAAAGTTATCATATTTTTTTGTTAGTAATGCAAAATATACAATTGATATCATTTTAAATTTTTCAATATAGCTTAGATAAATTAATACTCGATAAATAAATATATTTTTCGGTACTAAATTAGTTTTTTCAGATCAATTAGTATATCGATAAATTAAAATAATATTATAGTCTAAATAGTATTAAGTTAGACTATTTACAATAGTTTTGTTTTTCAACACCCTACTTTTTACTATTTTACACTTCACATAATTTTCTATCTATTCCACCTAATAATTCAAAATCCACTTTATTTTTACACTAAACAATAGTTCTGTTTAATAAAATTCAACATCTTCTTTTACTAATTTTATTTCATATCTTTATTTTTTATATTTGTGTTTGTGTGATTACATATTAATAACAATTGTCAATTGAAATTAAATTAAAATAATAGGAATTAAATAATTTTGCTAAATTTTTTATTGTTGGGATCTATTTCACAAAAAATGAGTTTTTTGTGTGTGTCCAAACCGAATGAAACAAATATTTATTTATAAAGTATGAAAAATGATGAATTTGATGTAGAAACTAAAAGTAAAATATTAATTTATTATAAAATTATTGATTTAAATAATTTGGAAGAAAAAAAAGTAGTTTTCAAAAATATTTGTCCAATACACGTCGTTTATGTGGTTCCCAAACTTTTCTTTTCAACAAGTTGAATAAAATTTATTCAAGTCCAATTAATCTACATTATCTTTCAACATTTTCACTGTAAACATTCAATAGTTTAATTATTTTTTCAATTATTCCATTGTAAATGGTCTAATAGATGTTTTACTTAAGATGAATTCTCGAATTGTTTTGTTTTGTATGGAAGACGCTTATAAAACATTAGGAGACATGGGAAGAAACAAGACACGAATTTATGAATAACAAAAATCTTTAAAATAGAAGGCCTATGTTCACGCTTTCAACCAAGATCAGTTTTAACTGCCCACACAACAACGATATTATGGAAAACAACAAATATTTAACTTCGAGATCAAAAGACACACCAACCATTTTAGGAAAAAAGATTACCAACAAAACCAATTATATAATCGACTACTACTTACAAACTTGTCACTTTGATGATAGTGATTATGAATACAGCAAAGACTCACAAAAACATGCAAGTAGTGGAAAAACAAATGCCCCAAAATGTATTCACCCCAATACCTAATCGTACAAAACCATTAACACAATATGATTTATGAAGTAACCAACAATAAAATTTCATTCATCTCAAAATTCGATAGAGATATATATTGAAATCTCATAGACAATTTTTTTTTTGAGAATTTAACGATGTTTTAAATAGATATATACTAACACAAAAGAGAATTAAGATGATTTTTTTGAAAATAATACATAGTCATAATTTAAAATGAATCGTCAATAATTATAAAAATATAACATGCATAAGTAAAAGTGGAAGTGTGATAGAAACCCTAAATCAATGTAATATACATAAGCTGGAAATTCTCCTAGTCTTATTATCACCCATAAACATCTTTATAAGTTTCTTACACCAAATTACTCACTAATAAACATTTCTTGTCGTCTCACAAAATTAGATATATACTTTCAATAATCAATATATATTTGCCTCGAGTAAAAAGTAAAAATAAAAAGAATGCATAGATTTGACGTGTGTAGTGTACTAGTAGCATCACACCACTTGTAAGTAGTAACCAGTGGCAGTGGGTACGAGACTGATCCGCGCTAACGTGCACCTCTCCTTTCTTCTTTTTGTCTCTTTTCTTATTTTCTTCCGTATTTTTCCATTGTAATCTCGTGATTTAAAACGTTAATTTTTGTGGTGGACAAAGAAAAAAAACGTAAATTTGTGTGCCCTCTAATTCAAAATATTCAAGATAATGATACTCTTTTCAGAAAATATATTTACATAAGAACATATGAAATGAGAAAAATAGTAAGAAAAAAAGGCTGGAATACGGAAAGAGGCTTGCTTTTGCCTTGCCTGATGTGGTGTGATTTGTGATGTTACATTTTTCTGACAAGTCCCTCTACTTTTGTTTTTTTTTTCTTTTTCGTCTCTTTAGTTTCTTCGCTATCATTATGACCCCTTCAATTTAGTTCTACATATTACATTTTTCTTATTCTGTGATTCTATTTCTAGTCCTCCTTTTTTGTCACATAGTGTCACTTTTCTCTTTTCTAAAGTTGCCCTTTGATGCATTGCACATATTAATAAGAGAAAATCCTATAAAAACCTCTAAGTTGCAAAAGATTTCTAACTTAAACTTTCTAACTTTTTTTTGTTCATAGTTAAAACTTTGAACTATTAAATTTTCTCAGAAAAATTATTTAACTCTTAATATTTGTGTCCGATGTTAAGTTGACTGACGGTTAACGATGAACAGTAACGTTGACCGTTAGTCAACTTTTTTTTTTTTTAACAACTTATCATTTTGATTGATTAGTGTAAGTAGGGTACACATATTTAGCTAGCCATGACGGTGGTAATACATAGGTCATAAACAAATTTTTAGTAAAGCGGGTTTTGCGGGTGCGTGTTGTGGAGAAGACGTTGCCGGTGCGGGTCGCAATATCTGAAAAAGGATTATATAAACCCGCATAACTAATTAAAAAAAAATTTCGGCCCAAGTTAGCCAAAAACATTAAAATCCAGCCCAATTAGAAAACACTTACCTTATTCACCGTTGCAGCAGATGTGCAGCCAATTGCGGACCTAGATGGAAGGATGTGAGGTCAGTTGACCTCTCATTAACTTTAATGTAAGTTTTTTTTTTCTATTTTATTATATTAAATAAAAACATAAAAATAAGATTTTAGGCTGGATTTTAATGTTTTCGATTGACTTGGACCGAATTTTGTTTTAATAGTTATGCGGGTTTATATAACCATATTTTTCAGATATTGCGACCCGCACCCGCAATGCTTTTTCCATCCACAAAAATTTAATATTTTCATATTAAATATTTGTACCCTACTTACATTAATTAATCAAAATGATAAGTTAATGAGAGGTCAACTGACTTCACATCCTTCCATCTAGGTTCGCAATTGGCTGCACATCTGCGCAACAGTGAAGAAGGTAAGGGTTTTCTAATTGGGCTGGATTTTAATGTTTTTGGCTAACTTGGGTCGAATTTTTTTTTAATTAGTTATGCGGGTTTATATAACTCTCTTTTTCAGATATTGCGACCCGTACCGGCAACGTCTTCTCCACAACTTGCACCCGCATAACCCGCTTTACTAAAATTTTTTTTACGACCTATGTATTACTACCATCATGGCTAGCTAAATATTTGTACCATAATTACACTAATCAATCAAAATGATAAGTTGTTAAAAAAAAAAAAAAAGAGTTGACTAATGGTCAACGTTACTGTTCATCGTTGACCGTTAGTCAACTTAACCTCGGGCACAAATATTAAGTGTTAAAGGTTTTTTTCGGGAAAATTCAATAGTTCAAGGTTTTAACTGGGAACAAAAAAAGTTGAAGGTTTAAATTGGGAATCATTTGCAACTTGGAGGTTTTTTATGGGATTTTTCCTATTAATAAAGATAATTCTGAAACTCATAATGAAGAAACTTTTTTCTTTTTTTTTTAAGATTGTTTTTAAATGATTATAACGTTAAATTTGAACACACATGGAAGAAATAACTTAACTAATTGTGGTAGTCTTGTGATTGCAAATTATTTTATTTGTTAGTGGAGAGACCAAATCACACTCACATCTTTGTAAATATTCTAAGTGACAAATTACAACTTTCATAAATAGTATGAAATAATCCAACTTAGGATTTATCCGGTAATCATGATCTATATTACAAGTCACTTGTAATTGTTAAGATAATTTGATAAGATTAGCCTTGATATATTTCCAAGTATAAAGATTTATGAGATCGGTCTATCCTTATCTTTTGTTAAGATTTTGCAACAACTCTGTGTATTTATAATTTTTACATTATCAATGGAAATCATTAAGGTTCAAACACTTTCATGGTATCAGAGCATTACTGATCTAAATCTATATTCTTCTCCTTCTTCTTCTTTTAATTTTTTTTCTTCTTCTTTTTTTCTTCCTTTCTCTCAAACAAACCAATGACAACATCATCTGCTGAGTTGTCTCTGATCTACAATGGACAAGATCCAAAAATCCCTTTGATCTCAATTAACATGTCGAGTATCACAAAACTCTCCTCTGCCAACTACATCACATGGAAAATTCAAATTCGTGCTCTTCTCAAAGCTCATGAATTTCATGTCTTTATCGACGACACTGATGCTACAACGGCATCCACTGTCACCACCGGCGAAACAACATCAGCCAATCCTCTCTATGTTGCTTGGAAGTGTCAAGATAAGATGCTCTATAGTGCTCTTATTGGCACTCTCACACTCAACGTCCGACCGATTGTTACAAGAACAACAACGTCTCGTGAGATCTGGACGAAACTTGCTAACACTTATGGGAAACCATCCAGAGGTCATATCAAGCAGATCAAACAAGAATTAAAAAACATCTCCAAGGGAAATCAATCTACCTCAGATTATATGCGGTCTATCCTCACCAAAACAGATCAATTGGCACTTCTCGGCTCTCCAATGGACCACAGAGACATACTAGATACTATCACCGAAGGCTTGGGTGATGAATTTCATGCAATCGTGGAGATGGTGAATGGGAGAGACATCCCCATCTCGATAGAGAAGCTTCACGAGAAGCTCTTAAACCAGAAAAATGATTTGTCCTGCAGTAGTGAAATCAATCGTGCTTTTATGCCAATCACGGCAAATGCAGCACAATCTTCTTACCACCTAAACGGTCGCTCTAACTATCGCGGGTCTCATGATTGACAAGGTAACTACCGCAATGCTCGACCTTATCTTGGTAAATGTCAAATTTGCAGCACACAAGGACAATGCACATAGATGTCCTCAACTCAATGGACTGCTTTCTGTTTCTCAATAACGTGGGGGTCCTGCACCATGGAACAATCAACACTTGCCTCTACCACCACCACAGTGGACTCTACATGCACATCATACGACTGCAACTCCAGCCATTCCTTCTAGGATATCATCTTGACTTATTGATAGCGGTGCATCTCACCATATTGCATCAGACCTCATCAATCTCTCTTTACATTCACCGTATCAAGGAGGAGAAAAGGTTTTCATTGGCAATGGAACATGGCTGAACATCACACACACAAGTTCCTCTATCTTACCCTCGCTCTCGACCTCTTTTTCTTACAAATGTCTTATTTGTTCCTGAGATTAAGAGAAATCTTATATCAGTTAACAAGTTGTGTAAAACTAACAATGTTATTGTGCAACTTTTTCCATCTTCTTTTCATTTGAAAGATCTCAGAACGAGGGCAACACTCCTAATCGGCAAGGCTAATGAAGGAGTGTATGAGTGGCCGACAACTTCCTCTTCATTTTCGATTTTTCGTGCATCAAGTCTTCTCTTTCGACTTGGCACTCAAGATTAGGACATCCCTTATCTCAAATTCTTAATAAGATAGTTTCAAAGTTTTCTTTGCCTATCACCTTGTTGTCATCTGCTTTATTTTGCAATTTGTGTTCTATTAATAAATGTCACTGGTTACCATTCTTTACTAATTCTTTATCAACATCTACCGCTCTTGAAATAATATTCTCAGATGTTTGGACAGCTCCTCATTACTCGGTTGATGGCTTCAAGTACTATGTTATATTTGTTGATCACTTCACAAGATATACGTGGTTCTATCCTCTCAAATATAAGTCTCAAGTTTCTCAAGTCTTTCCTCGATTCAAGTCACTTGTAGAGAATCAGTTCAATACAAAAATCAAGACACTATATTCGAATAATGGAGGTGAGTACATTGGTCTCCGGTCATATCTTTCAAATCATGGCATCACACATCTTACTCCTCCTCCTCATACTCTGGAGCATAACGGCATTGCGGAACGGATACATAGACATATTGTAGAGATGGGTATGGCTCTTCTTACACAAGCGGGTATTCTTAAGACGCATTGGACTTATGCATTTTCCACGGCTGTCTACTTAATTAACTGAATGCTGACACCAGTCCTGACAGATGTATCACCGTATCATGCTCTCTTTGGCATCACTCCGAACTACAACAAGCTACGGACATTTTGATGTCTCTATTACCCATGGATCTGTTCATATGGCCATAACAAGTTCAGCCCAAAGTCATCTCCGTGTATCTTTCTTGGTTATTCCCTAACTCAAAGTGCTTTTATTTGCCTTGATATCGCTCAATCTCAACTTTATGTCTCTCGACATGTAGTCTTTCATGAGTCTATTTTTCTTTTTTCTGATCCTAGTCGTCAATCTAGTTCAACAATGCGTCCTAAACTCCTTCCTTTCCTTCACCTCAAGCAGTTGCAGTTCCTATATATCGTCAGCCACTCAGAGAACTGGTGCCCTCGATCTCGGCTCCTTCACAGGGAACAGAGACTATGACACCAACAACAGCAGACCTTGATTTCTCCTCTATAAATCAGTCCTCCTCTGTCGAAACAGAACCAAACGCCATGGTTCCTACTTTGCCTCTAGAGAACGTGCATCCCATGGTCACTTAGGCTAAGAATCATATCCGGAAGCCGAATCCAAAGTATGGTCTTCTTGCTCAGCTGACTGAAATTGAACCTAAGACCGTGACAAAAACATTAAAAGACAAACGTTGGGGACGGGCGTGTAATTTAGAGATTGATGCTCAAATCTGAAATGGAACTTGGTACTTAGTGCCACCTGGTGTTGCACATAATGTTGTTGGTTGTTTTTGGGTCTTTACTATTAAGCATTTACCTGATGGTTCTATTGAAAGGTTTAAAGCTCGACTAGTGGCGAAAGGTTTCCATCAACAACCGGGAGTAGACTTTCATGAGACCTTCACTCCGGTGATTAAACATGCAACGATTAGGCTTGTACTTGGTGTCGCTGTCGCTCGTGACTGGGCGTTGAAACAACTGGACGTCAACAATGCTTTTCTTCAAGGCAATCTCTCGGAGGAAGTCTACATGATGCAACCACCATGTTTCGTTGGCAGAGACAAACCTGATTTTGTACGTCGCCTCAAGAATGCAATATATGGACTTAAGCAAGCACCATGGGCATGGTACAACGAACTCAAGTGTTTTCTTTTGTCCGTCGGCTCTACCACAACTCTTGGTGACACCTCCCTGTTTACTCTCCGCTCTGGCTCTCACTTTGTCTACATGCTTATATATGTTGATGATATTGTGGTTACTGGGAGCTGTCCCAGCCTTGTAGACGCTATCATTGTCTCTCTCTCTCTCTCTCTCTCATAAGTTCTCACTTAAAGATATGGGGAACTTGTCTTACTTTCTTGGGCTTGAAGCACATCAGACGTCATCTGGGTTGCGCCTCACTCAACAAAAGTATATCTCAGATTTTGTCTCTCGCACGATATGGAGAATGCTAAGCATGTGGCTACTCCAATGTCATCAACACAAGTACTCACTGCTTTGTCTAGTTCCCTAATGTCTGATCCGACTCTTTATCGCACCACTGTTGGCAGCTTGCAATATCTTGGAATTACTAGGTCGGACATATCTTTTGTGGTGAATCGGCTATCATAATTTATGCATTGCCCGACGTACATCCATTGGGAAGCAGCTAAACGTGTTCTTCACTACCTTGAAGGAACAGCTACACATGGAATATTTTTCTTTAAGTATACTCCACTCACTCTTCATGCCTATTTCGATGCGGACTGGGCCAGTGACCGCGATGATTATACGTCTACAGGCGTATACATTGTTTATATTGGTAAACAACCAATATCATGGGCCTCACGCATGCAGAAGGGTGTTGCACAATTATCTACAGAGGCTAATATCGTTCGGTTGCAGCAACAGCGGCTGAACTTCAATGGCTTCTCTCTTTAGCTACGGAGTTGGGCCTACAACTCTCGGGTACTCCAACCATATATTGTGATAATATTAGCGCTACTCAGTTGTGTGCCAATCCTATTTTTCATTCTCGAATGAAGCACTTTACCTTGGATTATCACTTTGTGCGTGAACGTGTTCAAGAAGGAAGTCTTCACATCTCTCATGTTCGTTCAGGTGACTAGCTTGCCGACGCGTTAACCAAGCCATTGTCTCGTACACGTTTTCAAAACTTGGCTATCAAGATTGGACTTACTCCAGAACATCCATCTTGAGGGGGGATGTTAGGATATTCTGATAAGATTAGCCTTAATATATCTCCAAGTATATAGATACATGAGATCGGTCTATCCTTGTCTCTTGTTAAGATCTAGTAACAACTCTGTATATTTATACTCTGTACATTATCAATAGAAATCATTAAGCTTCAAACACTTTCAGTAATTACCATTCAATTTTAATGTGAACAAAACATTTTTTTTGTAAACTATCAGTTTTGTGGAAAATGAATCAAATTCGTAGAATGATGTGTAGGTAATTACTAAATATAAAAAGAATGATGTGTAGTTAATTTTGATTTTTATCCACCGGAATAGACCTTGAAAATATCTCAGTTCATGACTTAGTATTGGAATTTTATTTTGATCATACGCCACAACCTATACTATTAGAGTTTTGAATAGTTGCAGCGAGTGAGACATACTAATCTGCTTACACATTAGACTGTTTTTTTTTATTATTATTCATAATGATACAAACGAAAGAATACTAAAAATGTCACTATAACTCGTTTTTAAATAGGTCTACAACATTTATTTTGTAGAAGAATTTAGAATATCGTGAAGATCCGTCAATATATTTGTGATTGATTACTAAGATTCAAGTTTATGGAATGTAAGTTAATTATGTAAATTAAAAATTTTAATTATGTGTAAACATACATAACCATTACTGTAATTATATGAAAATTGGTACAATATTCTCACGCAACGCCGCGATTTTCCTTCATGGCATGACTGGCTTGTTGGCAATCGGGAGTCTCTACTGCTTGTCATCTTTGTCAGCATCCACGGGAAATCCATGCACATCTCTTCTTTGCTTGTCGCTACTCATCGGAAGTTTGGTCAAATCTTGCAACAGGCTGCTCCAAAACTAGTTTATAGTGAACTGGGATGATATTGTTCGACTTATCTTAGACACAAACTAGAATCGGCTAAAACTTTTTGTCATAAGATTCTTGTTCCAAGCCACTGTACATATGATTTGGCGGGAGAGAAATCTCCGAAAACATGGGGAGGCAGCTTCATAGCCGCTAAGACTAATACAATTATACAAACCCTTGACAAAACAGTTCGCAATACACTAAATTCAGTTCAACGTGTTGGTGATCTGCGATACCGTAACGGCATGCAACTCTGGTTAGAAGCGACTGAGTAGTATTATTTGTATCTTAAAACTCTGTTTCCTTTTCAACTTTTAGGAACTTTGAACTAAAGTCACACTTGATGTACAAAGGGTTTTTATTGAATAAATTTAACATTTATTTCTAGAAAACAAAAATTGGTACAATATTCTTTCAACTCTAAGTTCTTCTCATCATTCTACCAAATTGTTATCTATTCTCAAAACAAAAATGATTTCATTTGTAAACTGTTTCGTTCATCCCTAACATGACAAACATTCAAAACCTAAATATTAACACACAATATCCGATAATGAGATACATATCTCATAACCAAAGAAAAAAAAATGCAAAATGGATGCTAATATGAATTTAAGCATTAAAATTTTCTAGTTGTAAGAAAAAACAAATATTCATCATAGATTTGTTAAGCACATTTTCTACAACGAGATAAAACAATAGCTTCTATTTGTTTGAACTAAAAATGAGTTTTTGTTTTCCAACTAAATATGAGTTGTTAATCACATTTGCGGACACTAGTACTAGTACTAGAGGTTTTTTTACTATACTTAGTATGTTTTCCCGTACCTTAAACTGATATTCCGACCAAATGTATAAATTTTAGTTTGATTTTGCTAAGCTACCAAAACGAAATTAAAATTGAACTACAGTAGTTGGACCAAAAGCCGATTTGAGGAGATCAAAATGACCTCATCAGGGCGGATGCTATGCAACCAATTTCCCTATTTTTCTTCTCACGCATTTTCAGTGATCATTACGTAATGCTTCTTTGTCTTTTTCCCTATATATATTTCCAAAATATTTATGAGTAAAAACATTAAGAATATGGTAACACAAATATATAAACTAGTACATATAAATAGTATAATATACCTATCAGCTTTAATTAAATTCTACTAGAAAAATTATCATTTACCAAAACCTATCATAGTGTAGTTTAGTCGATCAGATTCTAATGCTATCATTTAGAATCATTATCATCTTTCTTAATAATTTGTGCCACATAAAAATTTAAAGTGGCCGAATTAAAACGTTGATAATTGCCTTTACGAAAAAAGTTGATGTTTGCCTCTCTTTTTTTTTTTTGTTGTTGTAAAGCAAGCTGATAATATCTTTTAAACCGTTTAAAAAAAGAATGTTATAATGCATTCCCCGTGGGCCAATATTCTCATAAACACAAATTACACCAAATGATATATGCTTCAAATTCTTGTGCTACACATTTGTATCTTATTGTGTTTGTTCGCCGAACTTGTTCTTTCTGCTTTTAATTGAATAAATACTCTTCTTCTACAAAACATGGATGAAAAGAAAGATCGAATCTAGCACATTCGAAGTTAATGGGGAATAAAACTTTAATTCGATCCATTATTTTATTACCATCAGTACTATCACTTATACGAACATATATGTGTTGTTTTACGTCACTATTTTTGGTTTAGTGGCGTGTATAAACATAGAGAATTCACCGCAGATTCAATCTATCGACTAAAAATTAGAAAAATAATGATCTCTATAAAAAATTCATTTGTATGGAATGTTAATTAAACGTGCATTAGTTGCATATGCGACGTACATCCTGTAGAATATCAGCTTCACTAATAATGCCATCCCATATATAGTTATCGATGTAAAATTTTAAAGTTGATAAAATTGATTTGATGTCACTTTTTTACAAACGGTTTTATCTTCTATAGATTTTTCTCATCCAAACGATCACCATTCATACGATAAACGTTCAATTAACCAAAAATCATTAATAGTTTCCCGACTTTTTTAAAATATTAAGTCGAACAGAGAAAAGATGGACGAATCCAAAAAAAAGCCGCACAAGCGTGAAAAACCAGCCCTATGAAAGTAAACAATGTCTATGAGCGACACATTCATCTTGCTTCCCGTCGGATAGTTTAGGCGGATCCATGCTTTCCAACAAAGCACGCCTATCCACTTCGACACAAGAATACACTACCCTCGTGGCTGGCTATAAATTATTCTCATCCAAACGATTTTGAAATTAAAATTAAAAAATTTGGAATTTTTTTTTTTTTTAAGTTATATTATAGTTTCTTAAAATACTAATATTTGAAAGCTTTTTTTAAGAGAACTTTATGAAGACTATTCTTAAATTTATGAAGGCTTCTTATACATCTTAAATAGAACGATTCGTTTGTTATTTGAACTAAAACTTGTTTTTTAATTTGCTCTAAAACTTTATAAAGCTTAAATCAGTACTTTGATTCAAACAATTATAACTTTTAATCTTGAGATATCAGAAGACTTTTATGATGAAATAAAAAGACTAAACATAACATTCATGGTAGCTTTTTACAAAAACAATATCAAAACATTCATGGTAGCAAGAAATTTACATCTCTCACACTCACACTCACACTCACACTCACACTCACACTCGCAAAAACTAAAGATAAAGGGGAAAGAAAAAGCTTAGAAAGTTATATTATAAACAAAACAAAAAAAAGATTTGCCTGTAAAATCAACTGTAATTTTTTATAGAACTACGTGAAGAAGAACTCACCCCACAAGCAACCCTCGCGTTTTGGAAAACCCCACAAAAAATATTTCAAAGTAAAGAAAAGTACATGCAAAAGTAAAAGGTTAAAGTAAAAGTGTAAAAGTGAAAAAAAAAAAACAAAAGTATAAAAGAGGCGGCAAATCTTCGTCGGAGTGCGTTTATTCTTTCTGCGATTTCCCATTGATCATGTGGACAACCTCATTCTTTGAACTCCCTTTTTATACTCTGCCTTATAACCTTATTTTATTTGGTATTTTTCCTCATATCTTAGTGTTGAAAAATAGTGTAGACCAAAAGGTAAGATGTATATGATATACAATGAAAAATCTTACTATTGTATGTTATATAGTGTAGACCAAAATGAACGACCCTTTTTGACTATATCTATTTTTTTTTCCAAGAAATACCATTTCAATAAATATAAGATTGTTACAAACTAACATAGAACCTGAAACAATAAAAGAACACAAAATAACAAAACTTAGACAAAAAAAGTTAAAAAAAAATACAATTTAAGAGAGATTCCTTTGAGCTCTTGAAAGAAGATCCAACATGCTCCTTAAAATGTTATTAATATCAAGGATTAATGCAGATGAAGGTCTAGAAGTTTGCGAATGAAGCCTACAATTTTTTTTTCTTTTCTAAATAGCATAAATGGATGCTTGAAATGCCAGCTTAAGAATCAAAGCCACATTGTGGTTACGACACATGTCTTTCAACCATCTAACCACATGTTTATATAATGGAAGAAGAGAAACATGCGCTTTAGAAATGAAAAAGACTAAATTTTATTGGAGAATGTGCGGTTGATAAATATATGATGAAATGATTCATCATATATTTGGATATTTGGTCACATTTAATGTATTATGACGAATTCAACATTTTTTTTGTGAACATCCCAATAAAATCGTCACAAATTCAAGTTAGTTTCTAAACTGTCACAATATTTTGTGACAATAACAACAATAACATTTTATCACTAATTGTGACTATTAAAAAATTGTCATAAACAAGACACTATTTATGACTAAAATTTTGTCATAAATATGACACAGATTGTGACACAAAATTTATCACAAAAATGTCACAGATACTAACCATATTTTAGTCACTGCTTTGTTATAAATTGCTATAAAATATTATCACAAATCGGATATAATTAGTGACTTGATTATAGTAACATAATCGTAACTGATTGATTTTTATTCGTTACCTTCTTTTTATTACTAAACTCGTGACAACTTGTGACAAAATTAAATCCGTGGAAATTAGGTCACAAATAGTTTACCATTTGTTCAATATAATAGCGGTCAAATTTTAACAAAACTATATAATTATAAATTAAAACAGTTAAATAACCAGAAAACGATAATATTACATAAAGAAACTATAATCCAAATACAAAGTTAAACAACAAACACAATTTAAAAGAAAGACAAAGTTAAACAACAAACACAATTTAAAAGAAATACAAACTATACATTACTTAGGATTAAACTAGAATAAGTAGATTAGGTGGACGGTCTTGGTGGTGGAATTGGATCTAAACATTTTGACTTGCAAAAGACTCATAATAATTTTTTCCATAAATTCAAGTTTTTTTTTCTGAATTTGCTGATTCTCTTCATGACTATGTTTTAGATCATTTTCCATCTCTTGAAATCGATGTGTTATCTTCTCCATTTCAGAAGGTTGTGGTGCACTTGAAGAAGCATCAACAAATAGTAAAACCTCCCTTAGTGCTCCAACAACCTAATAAGAAAGACCAAATACATTAGTAAAAACAGAAAACATATATCGAAAGTTACAACTAATTTATATCTTAAACATACCTACTACAATGTCGAACCGCATAATATATACATTATATAGATTATGTTTCACTGCTAGCGTAGATTTTGTACTATGGTCTTTTAAAAACAACTTTGAATGACTTTTTAACAACAATTGAAACTTTGGTGTGATGTTTAAACCTGTTCCATTGAAATAAATTAATTAATGAGTTTTATAAATGTGTGAAAATAATCAACGGTATTTACAAAAAAAAATCATACCATTTTGCTCCATTTATCCGAGAAGGATGCAACAAGGGCAAGGTTGAACGATCCACATATGGCTCTTCCATATGTCCACTATAAACACATGAAAATTCAGATACTAGGAAATCTAAAATCTTACCAATTGAAAAGCGTTATTATCAAACTATGATTAGTTTAAATCGGTGAGTTCTCCAAGTCTAGGGAACTAACAGTTTCGGAGTTAGTTGCTAAACTTCTAGAGAAGAACAATAAGTAAGACTAAGAGTGTAAGACAAAAAAGAAACAATGACTGGTCCAAGATTTAATTTTTATCTTTTATTTTAGAGAAAATGTGGCTCAAAGTGAAAACGTAGAGAAAACGTTGGAGTTTCGTAATCAGAGAAAAAATGAAAACCTTAATCAAAGGAAGAAATTGATGTCCAGAGAAAATGATAATCAAAGTGATCAAACTTTAATCAAATTTCAGATGTAATAAAAGCTTCCAAAACGTTGGAGTTTTATAATTTCTGAAAATACAGAATTTTGTAGAATTTACCTTTCAATAAGACTTCTAAAATTTCTTCTAACGATCAACTTCTGAAAAAAAAATACGATTGCTGATAATAAAAGAGAAGTGGGTAGGTGGTTTTGAGATGACGAGGGAGATGGTTACTATGATTTTGATATATTTTTAGGGATTCCAAATTTTGGTAAAAAATTAAGCGCTAAATAAAAATTTTAGGCAAATATGATCACGATGGAATAATAACTATGGCAAAAAAAAAAAATAGATTTATTATGGATCATTATATTAATTTATATAATGCTCATAAAAATATATAATTATAATTTATAAATATCAGATTATAATTAATTAATATAATGCTCATAAAAAAAGGTTTAACAACAGAGAGAAAGCACACAAGGATTCGGAAATGTATTGTATGCAATGTAAAGAGAACGTACGACGACTTGATGACCAAATCAACAAATAAATATTATTCAAATTGGAAAGAGTGTTTAATATTAATTAAAAATAATCTGGCATAAGCATATCTATGATTAATCTAATTGAAATGTTCTTAATTTCAATTCAATTGGGGAATCCAATTTATCTAACCGTACATTTACTATGAGAATCTTCTGAGTTAAGTTAGTCGATGATTAATCCACTGTTTCTTCAGGTTGTTTGACCGTGAGTATATAGATAATGAAGAGGTTTCAGAGGATGATGAGGAGGAGAATGGTTTTTTAAAGGCTTTCAAGGTTTTCTTTGCCTCTCTTCTCTCTATTTTTTTGCAATTAAGTAATTGATACTTCTATTCAGTGGCATTAATTCCAAATATAACTTCGTCACAAGGTCAAGATAATGTTGTCTAAGTTGTGAATTGGTGTCTCTCAAAGCATCATACGTATCCTCAATATCTTCAAAACAACATTTGTAGGTACGGATGAAAACGATGATTGGAAAGTGTTTGTCAATCACTTTAAAAGCATATTGATCACTCATCAAGACATTTATGTTTTTTTCTATTCAGCTCTTTTTACAAAAACTTATCATTTATTCTTTGTAGAGAACCATCATTTTTCGTGAACTATTTTTTGTTCTCAGTTATGCTATACTCTACCTTAAGCATGTGTCGGGAGATTCTAGAGATAGTTTTCCAAGTTTTTCCAGTAAAATGGGAATGCCCCACTTTTAAATTTAATTTTACCCCAAGAAAGCTTCACAAAAAGAATGGAATTAGAGAATGATCACACGCAGCGGTATATATGGGGATCAAATCGAAATAAAGAGACTATCCGAGGTCCGAATTTCCAGACATAATTTTGTTTAAATTTCAATACATGTGTTTTTTTATTCTTGTCACAAAAATAGTGACAATTATGTAAAAATTTATGACATAACACAAGAGTCACAAAGATAGTAATTATTTGTGACTGTGAGGTTACATTACATTGGTAACTAGATGTGACCAAAGTTTAGTCATAATTATCGTATAATTACTTACAAGATTTAGTCGCAAATCTGTCACAATATTTGTGACTATATATTCTCGTAACAAAATCGCTATGATTAATAACAAACATTTGTTACATGCAAATAAGTCACAATATTATGACCATATTATAACAATTTTATTACTAAATAAATATATCACGATTTAGTATGTAAATCGTCATAATATTGTGTTCAATCAAAATTGTCATAATTTTTGGTCACAATATTACCTTTTTTTTGTGTGGTGAGTATACTATTTCTTTAAATACTTTTGAAAAGAAATGCATCACTAAAATTTAATTCAGTGCATTTCATTTTTGTAAAATCGAGAGATGAGTTTGAATATCAGAAAAGAGCTGAAAATAGTTAAATAGCAATCGTAATGGCCCGACCGAGCAGGCAAATTGAACATGTTACCTTTATGTTCGCATGTGACCTCGTAATAAAGGATGTGGAATGCTCGGTCACAGACACTATTATTCTCATGACAAAATGTTGATAACCCTATTTTACGTATATGTGAGGGTTGTCGGGGTGTAGTGAAACACCCCGACCCGGTACCATGTACTGGATCAACTCTCGGCCATAAAATCCGAGAGTAACACTTACACGGAAATACCATTATTTTAAACTTTCTTTTAACCTTCCACATCAAGTAAACATTCATCTTTGATAATTGACTAACTTTAACAATTACCTTCATCATACCTTAGCCAATCTTAGAATTATGTCCACTTGTTCACGTACATCCACATGAATCCTTGTAGCCGTCCACGTACGTCCACATAAATCCTTGTAGCCGTCCACGTACGTCCACATAAATCCTTCTAGCCGTCCACGTTCGGCACCCATTTCTTCGAGGTTCTTTCATTAGCTCCCGAACGTTCCATCCTTGGACCATCTACCTTCGTCTTATCCAACAAAACCCCCCTTTGTACTTAGTTATTCAACCAACAACCCCACATAACCAAGCACAAAGAGAGAGATGTTCGGAGTTGGCACCGCGCCGAACATCAACCGCGTTCTTCACTCTTCTGAAGACCTACCGTAGCCACCTTCGACTTTGGCCTCGAATATTCGATCATCTTTGGGATCCACTGTATCCTTACTTGATCATCACGTTCACAACTCGATCACGATCACCATCTGCGAGTTCCGCGAACCGTCATCGACGATTCCTTGTTTTCCACGACAATCCTCACATGTTCCTTGACAGATCTCGACGATCTTGCCTTTTTCCTCAATGGACATCGACGTTCCTTTGTTTCGTCGTCAGATCTCATCGATTCCACGACAGATCTAAACGTGCCTCGAACCACTACGACAGATCTCATCGATTTTTACGACAGATCTACACTTATCCTCGACTGCTGCGACATATCTCGTCAAATCTTTACCTTCCTCGAACCGCTGCGAGAGATCTTTACTTTTCCTCAAAGGTCTACGGTTTCTCTCGACGGAAACTCGTAATCCTCGATGATCCTTCAAGGATCCTCGATCCCAAACGTTAGTCTCTCACGTTTCTTGATCATAAACCTTAATCACCCGTAGATTCTCACACATATTTGAAGATCCACGATAGCAACATTTCTCAATCGTACTTTTAGGGTTTATCACTTTTTCTTGAGTTTTCTTAAGTGTGCGACTAGAGTTAATCATCGCGTTTTCGTGTCTCCCTTCACTAAAGCGACAAATCCCTCTTTTATATCATTAGGGTTTCACATAAAACCCTAATAATACACTTAATCACCAAACCTTGGTTGGGCCGGTCCATTGGGCCTTAATCATCGAAGATTATTTCATTAATCTCAATGGTCTTGTAATCTCGAAGATGACCCATTAATCTTTGAAGATTAAAACCGCTTTCTCGAGAAATTATCTGATTATCCGAAGATTATCTGATTTCTGTCGAACCTTATTTTCTTTTATCGAAGATTCCTTATCTTCTTCAGACATTATCCACTTTGTCCGTATCCTATCCGTTTATGTCCGAATGTTATCCAATCATGTCCGATTATTTCCATTTCTGTCTGAACGTACCTTATCCGAACACTAGTTCCTTTGACCAATCTACGCGGATTTATCGGAAATGAGATTCCGGACTCATTTTTCCTCGTATATTCGGATTTCTTTCGACCATTTTTCGCATTTCAAAACCGATCCTCGGACCATCCTCGTTGGTCCTCGAGGATCCTCGATGATCCAGATAGAATCCTCGGATGCGGGTGTTACAATTCTTCCCCACTTAGAATGAATTCGTCCTCGAATTCAACTTTGGAATCCATTCCAAACCTTTGATTTTCCACAACTTACTTAACCATTGCCTTTTTACATGGTTTCCTTACCATTGCTTGCAATCTTATTCAAGATTCAATCATAACTTTTACCTTTGATACACCTTTTCAATGATATATCAAAGTCCTTTGAACTGGAATTGCTTTGATTCTCAGTAAACTCTTACCACTTTACTGATTTAACATATCCTTTCTCGATCGCAGCCTCTCTTTGACTCGATCTCAAATATTTTTTCCTTAGTATTTTTTTGAATTGATTCCACAATTCCTGATCAAAGTCCCTCCTAGACTTGATTCTTATACTTGGCTATGTCTTTCCATAGACAACATCTACACTCTTCTCAACCTTTACTAGGTGGTTTTCAACACTTTCATCGAAATTTTGTCTGACCGTTTCCTTGTCAGACTATATTCATTGTGGATCCGCTCGTACCCTCCAGCGTTTACCAACGATTTGTTAGTACCATCCAACACTCACATACACTCTGCGCCTTTGAAGATTTCCAAATCTATAGGCACACAAACGTTTTTACCTTCACCATCTTTTAAACGTGAATGTTTCACACTTATTCAACCTTAGTATCGAAACATCTTCGAATTTTTAGAAACTTAACCATGTTTCTTCTCAAAAATTCTTCGAGTTACCCTCTTCCTTACTTTTCTCTAATATTCACGGACGACCTTCCTTGATCCTTCCACATTTATCAAACATTCTTTAGATCGCTTGTCAACCATTGCAAGTGTTTCCATTACACTTTGTTCTCCAAGGACCTAGCAGATTCTTCACAATCCACATTATCATTTTCCGGATCACGCATGATCCTCACAAACATTTTTGGATCCCTTAAGACCCTCACACAACTTCTTGGATCACTTCAGATCCTTATACACATTCTGGGATCACTCCCGATCCTTACATTCTCGGTTTTGCCTTAGTCCACCACTAAGGTCTTATGACCGTTATGCCTTAGAACTTTCTCTTAGTTCTCAAGAAAACATACATGACAATTCTCGGCAAACTACCTTGTTCTCAAAGACATTATCAACAACATCTAGTATTAGACTTTCGCGCACTGCGGTTATAAGCTTGGCAAGTTCTTATTGGCCCAACTTTATCGTCTCAGCAAACTCAACAAGTTTCTGAGACAAATTTACATTCACATTCACGCCGAGGCAAACTTTCACTAGTTTCCAAGGACGCTTCACATTCCGCTTTTGAACTCGCAAGTTCCTAAGGACTTCACACATAAGGCCTCAAACTCCCAAAGCGCACCAACAATCCCGCTTCTGTCCCAATACTCTTACATTTATTACCTTTTACCATCAAGTAACTTAACATTTACTTCACCCTTTAAGATCAAACTTTTCTTCTTTCATTTCTGTGTTCCCGTGGTCATAGTCAATAAGTTGCAATCCAACACTTCGATCTCCAGAGTCAAAGATGCAAGTCAGTTTCTCTCATATTTTAATTCGTTAAGTGATAATCCGAACTCTGTCGATCATCCACAAAACAATAACGCGCGTCTTACATATTATCCATGATAAGCAAACTTGCACAAACATCAGTGACAAGGAATCTAATCTAAGACAACATCTTAGACTTCACCACAATCACACAATCTTTGATTTGTAGCTGTTCCTTTAGCCTAATCAACTTTACTCAGTCCATTTATTCATCATGTAAACATAACTTGGAGTTTTCATCGTCCTTCATGTTACTCACGAGTTTTTGTCTATTTTCCTTAATAGAACTTCACGGATTTGTTTTTCTTTAACAAAATCCTCATTCTTCCAACGTGAGTGGCCAACTCTCCCGTGGACGAATCCTCGTTCTTGTGAAGTCTCCCTCACTTCATTTTTTGACAACTTACTTGTCGTTAACAGTTCGTCTTAGGAATCTCCAATTCCTTTCGTGAAACTACAAGTCTCACTTTCAGGACTTCCTTGTCCTTATACTTTTAGAGAATTCTAGATTTCCATCTAGACGTTCCACTAGATCACTTCCAAGTAATCCATCATCTGAAACTAATTTTTACGAATTTCCTTGTTCGTATCAGTTTACTTCCAAAGAAGTATGTTTTCCTACATCACTTCTCGGAGATACATTTCTTCTAGAACATTACCAACATCCATGTTAGTTAATCATACTCCACATCCTTCCTTGGCCGACAGTATCCATCACTAAAACCATTCCTTGGACACGGTCTTATCCAAGAACGATTTGATTCTTTCCCAAACCACTTCTTCGGTAACTTCTTAAGTTTTTGATAACTTGTTACTTAAACTTTCCATTCACATTAACTTGTCCTTTAGAAGTTTTTCCAACTTTACTCCTTCGAATTCGATGCATGAGCAACATCCTTAGTGGTTCGCCGCCAATAGTCTTTCCAAGACTTAGCGTGATTCGACACTTATCGAATCTTACCTTTCAATCAAAACTAAACGGACTTTTTCCTTTGATCCGTTTAACGAACAACAACTTGATTCTTGCTCAGTCTTGTTCCTTGGCAACTTCCTTAAGCTCCAACCTTTTATGAAAAACCTCATTCTCAGCAATCCATTTCCTTAGGAAAGCTTTTACAACTATTCGGAGTTCATTCCCTTTTCCTTAAGGAATTTACAACGCTTTTACGGACTCCTCGTCCAAGCCTTTACTAGAATGTTAGATACCCATCTAAGCATTCTTAACAATTCAACTTTAATTAGGCGTTCCATTGCCATTAACATTTTCTTTCGAAAATTCATTATTCGGCTTGTCTTTAGCCAAATCGTTTCTACACTTTACTATTATCTCCACTTTGAGTTTTTCATCCTTCGACTAGTCATCATTAATCCATTCCGAACAATGACACCTCCACCTTCTTTAGTCATTATCCAAATGACTTTCATAATTCCTTTCCAACGACTTGATCAAGGTGCAAAACCAACGTTTTTACACTTCGTCATTTCCAATGACGTTTATCAATCACTCTCGATGAATGATTCAGTTAGCAAATCATAAATCCATACTTAGTCATTTTCCAATGACTTTAGTCAATCATTTCCGATGATATGACTTAGTTGGTTAACTATCCTCGAGACGTTTCTCACTTCCACTTTTGAAAACCAAACTTCCATCCAACATAGGATTCTCTTTTCTCTCGGGTTTCCATACCCAATAAATTTTAACTTGATCCTTCTCGGATTCAGTACCATGAATACGGGCACCAATGCTTGTCCTTAGCATCTTTCTTGCATCGCCATTGCTTTTCCATAGCAATTTCCACATTACCACTGATTTTACTTGGCAATTTCCGCTTACCGAATACTTTTCCTTAGCATCCTCCACGTTGCCAATGCCTTTCTTTTATTATTAACATGATACCAATTCTTTTCTTTGCAAGTTTCACCTTAACAATGCTTTTTCTTAGCAATGTTCACTTCCCGAATGCTTTTCCTTAGCATTCTTGTTGTCAACCCGATTAGGCTTGTCTTTTTCCTTTCAAGACTTTGTCCTAGAACCATCAATGCCCTTTCCTTGAGCTATTCACGTTCTTGTCCTAGAACCAACTCCGCTCTGATACCAAATCGAAACAGCCCGAACTCTCGGCCATAATATCCGAGAGTAACACTTACACAGAAATACCATTATTTTAAATTTTCTTTTAACCTTCCACATCAAGTAAACATTCATCTTTGATAATTGACTAACTTTAACAATTACCTTCATCATACCTTAGCCAATCTTAGGGTTCTGTCCACTTGTTCATGTACACCCACATGATTCCTTGTAGCCGTCCACGTACTTCCACATAAATCCTTGTAGCCGTCCACGTACGTCCACATAAATCCTTGTAGTCGTCCACGTTTGACACCCATTTTTTCGAGGTTCCTTCATTAGTTCCCGAACGTTCTATCCTTGGACCAGCTACCTTCGTCTTATCCAACAAAATCCCTCTTTGTACTTAGTTATTCAACCAACCACCCCACATAACCAAGCACAAAGACAGAGATGTTCGGAGTTGGCACTGCGCCGAACATCAACCGCGTTCTTCACTCCTCTGAAGACCTACCGTAGCCACCTTCGACTTTGGCCACAAATATTCGATCATCTTTGGGATCCACTGTATCCTTACTTGATCATCATGTTCACAACTCGATCACGATCACCATCTGCGAGTTCTGCGAACCATCATCGACGATTCCTTATTTTCCACAACAATCCTCACATGTTCCTCGACAAATCTTGACGATCTTGCCTTTTTCCTCAATGGACATCGACGTTCCTTTGTTTCCTTGTCAGATTGCATCGATTCCATGACAGATCTACACGTGCCTCGAACCATTGCGATAGATCTCGTCAATTTCACGACAGATCTACACTTATCCTCGACCGCTGCGACATATCTCGTCAAATCTTTACCTTCCTCGAACCGCTGCAACATATCTTTACTTTTCCTCAAAGATCTACGGTTTCTCTCGATGGAAACTCGTAATCCTCGATGATCCTTCAAGGATCCTCGATCCCGAATGTTAGTCTCTCACGTTTCTTGATCACGAACCTTAATCACCCGTAGATACTCACCCATATTTGAAGATCCACGATAGCAACATCTCTCAATCGTACTTTTAGGGTTTATCACTGTTTTTTTTTAGTTTTCTTAAGTGTGCGACTAGAGTTAATCATCGCATTTTCGTGTCTCCCTTCACTAAAGCGACAAATCCCTCTTTTATATCATTGGGCCGGTGCATTGCGCATTAATCATCAAAGATTATTTCATTAATCTCAATGATGGTCTTGTAATCTTGAAGATGAACATTAATCTTTGAAGATTAAAACCGCTTTCTCGAGAAATTATCTGATTATCCGAAGATTATCTGATTTCTGTCGAACCTTATTTTCTTTTATCGAAAATTCCTTATCTTCTTCGGACATTATCCACTTTGTCCGTATCCTATCCGTTTATGTCCGAATGTTATAGATATACATGCATTTCATCATGTATATACTTCATTTTATTTGCATTTAGTGTGTCTTTGAGCATCATTTAGGACATTTTTTGGGTGCATTTACATATGCATATCTCTTTTGTAGGTTTTTGGAGTTGATGCTTGAAGATTGGAGAGTTAGATGAAGATTAAAAGCAAGAAGGAGCCAAAGAGATGAAGCAGAGCGTGTATCGATCAGACATTTTGATCATAAGTGATCGATATCATCATATCGATCATCCATTTCAACATGTTCCAACCGATACAGATGAGACGGAGAAGGCGTTTATAACCAGGAAGAATATCGATCACCATTTCGACCTGAGGTGATCGATATAGATCAGACGGAGAATAAAAATTAATCAAGAAAGAATGTCGATCACTTGTCTCGACCAAATGCGATCGATACAGAACAGAGCAAGAACGACGGACGAACAGAGGCATATATCGACCAAGCGTATCGATCAATTCTGATCGATACCCCCGTTTTGATCAATGACTTCGATCAACCCTGATCGATACGACCCCTGCGCACCACTTGTTGGGAGGATGCAAGACAGGGGGATCTATCTAAACTCTTTTTCTTTCTCTCTCTCTCTCTCTCTTGTTCTGAAGAAGAAAATAAAAACACTCTTATGTTATGAATCTTTAAGTTTTAATGTTACAAATCATTTTTCCTTTATGAATTCTTGTTTATCTCTTGATTTCTAGCATTTGTATGGTTTTATTTCTCATTTTGGTGAAGTTTATTGCTTAGGTCGTTTTTAGTTTTGATGTGTAAGTTACTTGATGTTTAAAGCTTGTTTTTAGTTTGTAGTCTTAGTTTTCTTTAGTTCTTAAGTTATATTCATGTTTAGAGTTGTTAAAACCATGCTTTTAAGTGTAAAAATCATGCGTAGTGAGTAGTCTCCTTTTGGATGGTTGGTTTGGTAGATTAGGGTGTTTTGATGCTTGAT
>SMJT01000036.1:0-70950 GCA_004349715.1 Crucihimalaya himalaica | reverse complement strand
TTTGCTTATCGGAGGATGCCATTTGGTTTATGTAATGCACCTGCGACTTTTCAAAGATGCATGATGTCTATTTTTTCTGACTTGATTGAGGAGATAATGGAGGTCTTTATGGATGATTTTTCCGTATATGGCTCTTCGTTTGGTTCTTGTTTGCTCAGTCTTTGCAGGGTACTAAAGCGATGTGAGGAGACAAACCTGGTTTTGAATTGGGAGAAATGTCACTTCATGGTCAAAGAGGGAATTGTACTCGGGCATCGAATTTCAGAGAAGGGTATTGAGGTAGATAAAGCCAAGATCGATGTCATGATCAAATTGGAACCTCCAAAAACCGTGAGAGACATAAGGAGTTTCTTAGGCCACGCTGGGTTTTACAGAAGGTTCATTCATGACTTTTCTAAGATAGCGAAGCCTCTGACAAGACTGTTGTGCAAAGATACTGAGTTTGTGTTCGATGAGGCATGTCAAGAAGCGTTTGAGAAGCTGAAAGGAGCATTGGTTAGTGCTCCAATTGTTCAACCACCAGATTGGGAGTTGCCGTTTGAAATAATGTGCGATGCGAGTGATTTCGCCGTTGGAGCTGTTTTGGGACAAAAGAAAGACAAGAAGTTGCATGTCATCTACTATGCTAGTAGAGCGCTAGACGATGCTCAAACACGATACACAACTACTGAGAAAGAGCTCTTAGCCATAGTCTACGCTTTCCAAGAAATTCAGATTGTACTTGGTGGGTTCTAAAGTGATAGTGTACACGGATCATGCAGCACTAAGACATCTATTGGCTAAGAAAGACGCAAAGCCACGATTGTTGAGATGGATCTTACTTCAGCAAGAGTTTGATCTGGAAATAAACGATAAGAAGGGGATAGAAAATGGTGTAGCTGATCACCTTTCTAGAATGAAGATCGAGGAGAACATACTGATCAACGATTCTTTACCCGAAGAGCAAATCAACATCATCCAGGCTTTGATAGAGGCCGATTCTATGCTAGTGGAGCTTCTAGCTTTGAAGACCATGGATGTGAGCTTACCGTGGTATGCTGATTTTGTGAATTACTTGGCTTGTGGAAGAGAACCGCCCAACTTACAAGGATACGCCAAGAAGAAATTCTACAGAGATGTTCATCGGTTTTATTGGGACGAGCCATACTTGTACACGCTGTGTAAGGATATGATATACAGAAAATGTGTCCCCGAAGAAGAAGTGCATGGGATATTGATGCATTGTCATGGCTCAGCGTATGGAGGACATTTCGCTACGCTCAAAACAGTTACAAAGGTGCTCCAAGCTGGATTTTGGTGGCCTACATTGTTTAAGGATGCTCATGATTTCATTTCGCGCTGTGATCCGTGCCAAAGGAAAGGCAACATTAGTAGGCGAAATGAAATGCCTCAGAACCCGATCCTTGAAGTGGAAATCTTTGATGTATGGGGCATAGACTTCATGGGACCATTCCCGTCATCATACGATAACAAGTACATCCTTGTAGCTGTTGATTACGTCTCTAAATGGGTTGAAGCAGTTGCTAGTCCAACCAACGATGCTAGAGTTGTGTTGAAAATGTTCAAGAGCATTATTTTTCCGAGGTTTGGAATTCCTCGAGTTGTGATTAGTGACGGTGGGACGCATTTCGTCAACAAGGTCTTCGAGAGTTTACTCAAGAAGCATGGGGTGAAGCATAAGGTTGCAACACCATATCACCCACAAACTAGCGGCCAAGTGGAACTGTCTAACCGAGAGATCAAGTCTATCCCTTTAGAAAAGACGGTATGGAAATATAACAAAAAAGACTGGTCTAAGAAACTGGATGATGCACTCTGGGCGTATGCGCCGCTCTACAAGACGCCCATCTGGTACACACTCTCATTTAACCTTCTTCTATGGGAAGTTCTGCCATCTCCCGGTTGAGTTGGAATACAAAGCCAAGTGAGGCAGTCAAGCTTTTTAATTTTTGATATCAAAACCGCTACAGAATACGCTTGATACACACTCAATGAACTCGATCAGATCACACTTGAAGCTTACGATAGTTCACCCTCATCTATAAGGAGAAGGACCAAAGAACTACATGATAGAAAGATCATCCCCAGAGACTTCAAGGTTGGAAACAACGTTCTGTTGTGTTTAACTCCCGGTTAAAGTTGTTTACCCGGGAAACTGAATCGAGATGGTCCGGACCTTTTAAAAATCAAAGAGATAATGCCTTATGGAGCGGTGACACTTTGTGCGATAGTCTGGGAAAGATTTCACGGTAAAATGGACAACGCCTAAAAACGTATCTTCTGATCAACGATGTCACACGAGGGAACAACCAACTTCTCTCTCGGATCCCCAACGCTCTTAAAGAAAAACAACGTCAAAAGCTTCGAGACGTAAAACAAGCGCACTTGGGAGGGCATCCCATGGTATCCTTCTGTATATATAATATATATGTTTATATGTGTGAATTTGTTTACTTTCTGTGTGAGAGATGTGTGATTTGAGTTTCAGGAACTTAGGGACGTTCAAAGTGGAGAAAACATGAAGCAGCGAAATTTTCGATCAAGTGTATCGATGCAACTCCGGTCGATACAACTCATGAAAAATATTCTCAGAGGTCGATATCGAAAGGGATGGGTGTAATCTGAGAGTTGAGTGATCGAAACCGGATGAAGAAAATACTGGCCCGAAACGAGCAAGAGGTTTACATCGATCACTGCCATATCAACCAACTTGGCTCGAACTATGCAGTCGAATACGCTCAAGATAAACGACGTCCGAAATGTTTTGATATTTTCGAACACTTGTGTCGGCTTGTTAAGACCGAGACTCAGCTTTTGACCAATCCGTATTGGTGTCGTCTTGATCGAATACAAACCAATCGAGGCGGTGAGTATCGAGCGCAGTATGATATGACGAAGAGAGCTTGAGTATCTTGACGAATCTGTATCGAGATGAGTATTGACCAAATCGAGTACGATGGAGGCAGTATGACGTGAGTGCGAGTGACAGTAATCAACAGATCGTAATATCGATCATAATTTCGATCAGATTGATCGATATCATACTCACAGCTAGTCGAGGTAAGTTAGCACTTCTCTCACAATGCGTTGACGCCACGATCTGATTTTAGTAAACCAAATAAGTTTTAACTGAAGTTTAATCCAATTTTCTTGTTTATTCACCGGTTTACTAGTCTTCTCCTTCTAAAAACCCTAAAAAATCGATTCCTTCTTTCTTCCTTTTCACTTTCATCGATTTTCAAAACTTTCAAGAAAACAAAATCTCTCTCATTCTTCATGCTCAAATTTTTGTGATTCTTTCTTGCCTATAATCCCGAAATCTACCCAGTTTTATAGTGTGTTCCATCATTGTTGTGCATCGATTTTGAGTCTCTCCACCATCGATTACAAGGTAATGCTTTTCTCAACAATCATCTTAGCTTTAATATCAACATGGTGGATTGTTAGAAACTGAGAAATCTGACAATTTTGGGTTGATCTTAAAGTTTATTTGATGGGATAATGAGTTGAAAATTTGACAAATTTGGTGGATGATATTGAAGAATGGAGAATCAAATCGAAATTTGAGAGTGATTGGTTCTTGAGTGTTCTTGAGTTGGGTTTTGAATGGAATTGTTGAGAATGTTGTAAAGTTGTTGCTGTCATTGGGGTTGATAAGTGTGATGTTGATAGATGCTTTGTGAAAGACTAACAAGATTAGAGAATGAGACTCATTGAATTTGAAATATTATGAAACAGTCCCTTATATATTGTTTTTTCTTGTTAAAAGCATAATGTCTTGAATGCTTGTATGTTGTCCTCTATTCTAGAAATGACAAGGACAACAAGAGCAGCACGGAACGTCCCGAGATGCAACCCGAAAGACCACGCCAAGCAACAAAAAAAAAATCCAATGAAGAGGGCCTCTAAAGCTAGAAAGGCGAAGAAACAAGGAAAGAAACCGGCTCCTCCACAACCGTGAGAAAGAGAGTCCGATTGCTAGTGAGCATGAAACCGAAGAGGATCTTTCCAACGCTTGCCAAAGGAAAAGGCAGAACAAGTCACAAGGAAGAGCACACCAACTTACTCCGGAAATCTATGCCCGCTCTCAAGGAAGTTAATCATACGGGTACTGAGATACGCGCGATCATCGTCATTCCTCCAAGCGATTGACCATCTATGAAGATGTCCTAAGCATCTTCAACAAACATGGAGACTATAGAGCAATTCTTCGCCATGGCTTATCATTCATACAAGCTCCGCAACTTGCCAATGTCTCTTAGCGATCCTTGAAGGCCACATTTTAATTTGCCTGGAGATAAGTCGAAAGATGGAGATGACATGATATATCGAATTATCCGAGTTAACAGAAAGAGGTATAGGATGGGTTTCCGCGAGATAGAGAAGATTTTCGGATTCACTGGAAATCAACAACAAAGAATGCATAGACTCTCTTATACCACGGACGCTCAAAGCTAACATGGAATTGGCATCGCCGATACAAAGTAACAAAACGGTGGCGGTTAAAGGGGTCCCACATTCGCGATCGCTCAGCGATTGCTATGCCATCAAGGTTGCTAGCACACACATTCCTTTGCTAGAAAGGAGACCGGGTATGTAATGGAAGACGAGATGGAGCTTTTGCATATTAGGCCTTAAACATATCTACTGGGTACAGTACGAGAATGGACAGCACATCAAAGGACCCGCCGAAGGATAGAAATCATGGCGTCAAATCTTATCGCGTCATCTCCTCTCCTACAAGACGTGGCTCTTCACTACAAAAGACAGGAAGGCGGTATTTGAGCATTGGAGGTATCATGTCATCCTCTCTTGATTGCTTGTGATGTACCTCTAGGGCCAATGACGGACAATACAAGCACATTGGCCGCATTACCTAAACCGAGCCACTACTTAGCGGGGATGGCCTCAACAACTCTTTTGCTTACCGGTTCGCGATAGGGCAACGCAAAGAAAGCGAAGATACTCCTTCCTCAACCATCCTCTGACTACTCTTCAAGCGCGGGAGAATTTTATTTCAAGCCACCACAAGAAGCTCTCTACAACTCCGCATACTATCCACCACTCAAAAATCAAGAAAGCTGGGAGTACAACATAAGCCAGCCCATCAACAGCGAATCAAGACGAAGTCGAAGGAGACGACGAGTCCTACGCACACACCATATCCAGAATCCAACTACGGGATTCAAAGGTATTATGTTCCACCTTATGACGAACCAATAGCAACGCCGGACTCCCGAAAGCCCATGAGCATATCCAAGCCTTAGAAAGGTGGAACAAGTGGCATGACAAGACCATACGGAAGCTCGTGGGAACGCGTTAAGAAGTTGAAGAAGAAGATAATGGGGAAGAGTTCCAAAGAAAGCCGAGAAAAAGAAATTCCAACGAAAAGGTGAAGGTGGAGAACCAATGAAAAACGAACCTGAAGGTGCTAAACCACAAGATAAACGATGATGACAACCCAACTGAGGAGCAATAAGACACTCCTACCATGGAGAATCCAGCTGGGCTCTGGTTTCAACGAGCCACCACGGCCATCCCTGCACATGAGGAGAAGAGGAGAAGAGGAGAGCAATGCGGCACCGTCTCCTTGCTCTAGCAACCCGTCCTATCTCAATGGGATCAACATCTTCCTCCAACAACTTCTAGGTACCAGTCCAACTCCACTCTTGTAAATACTTTTGTTTTGCATTTTAGTTTTTCGTTAGCTTTTATTTTCTCTTGAACTCGTCTTTACTTTCACACACGGGGGACGGTGTGAAGTAGGTTCGGGGGAGGGAGTAGTTGCTAATCTTGTTTTTTTTTTGTGTTGTTTTTCTAGTTTTGCATTTAGTTAGGAATCATAACAAACATTTTTTTTTAAAAAAAAAAAAAAAAAAATTGCACCATATAGTATCTTCATGTTTTATATGATTTTTAGGATCGAGTCTAGAATCATTTAGGTTTACATATGCATAAGGGATATGATGACATTTGCCTTTGGGAGTTTAAGAGTTAAAATCGAATTCAAAGTCCTTAATTATCGTTGCTTGTTGCTGACACCGGTTCTAAAAACCTCAAAAACTTCATTAATATATCTCTAAGTCGATCAAACGTCTTTCTATGACCTGAACTGAATTTAATTATAAATTTCTCGTTTAGGAACTTGAAATACTTTCTCATGGTATGTATCCGAGTTTTCTTTAACTTTTACCACCCTTTCTGAACTCGGATAGTGATTCCCTACCCATGTGCCTAAACCATTCATTTCATCCTTGATATATTTGTTGAGTGAGGCCTCTTTCTTGATAATGCTTACATGTGTAAAATCTTGAGAGTATCGGGAACGACAATGCTTAGGTCTCATTTGTGGTTTTGGTTGGTTGAATGGTTGTTTACTTGAGGAAAATCTTTGTGTTTTGGGTTTGGGAATGTATAGAAAAGGATAAAGGCATGATCAATGTCAAGAAAATGCATTTGGGAATTAAAAAAAAAAAAAAAGAACCTAAAAAGCTAAGTTGATATAATATCCATGTTGTAAAGAAAAAGAGAAAAGAAGTGTTGATCATAAGCAAAAGAGTAGAAGCAAATGAGTGAAGTGGGTTGAATAAAAAGAAAGATACAAAGAGGAAATAGCCTAAAAGAAAAGAATGGGGTAGAACAATGGGATTTAACCATTGTATGCATGAATTGTTCCCTTTCTTAGATAGCTTTTACATAATGTGTAGCATTCCTTTTTCCTCAGAGAAACCCACTCGAAAATGTTAAATCACCCTAAATGGCCTTCAATACCGAAACGAATGAGATCGATTTCACTTTCTTAGACGAAACTGCACTTGAGTTGAATTGAATGTAAAATAATAGCTTTGATTTTGTTGATAAAGTTAGAGATAATCATGGAGTTGAATGAGTAGTTATACATGATCGATATTTGCAACTTGTAACGATATTAAAGGATTTTGAATTGGATCTTTCTCTTAAACTTTGTGGCTCTGAATCCCTATCACATCAACATGTATGTCAATTCTCTTCTCTATTTTTGCTTGAGGACAAGCAAAAGGATGGTTCGGGGGTGTTGATATACATGCATTTCATCATTTATATACTTCGTTTAGTTGCATTTAGTGTGTCTTTGAGCATCATTTAGGACTTTTTTTGTGGCATTTGCATATGCATATCTCTTTTGTAGGTTTTTGGAGTTGATGCTTGAAGTTTGGAGAGTTAGATGAAGATTAAAAGCAAGAAGGAGCCAAAGAGATGAAGCAGAGCGTGTATCGATCAGACATTTCGATCATAAGTGATCGATATCATCATATCGATCATCCATTTCAACATGTTCCAACCGATACACATGAGACGGAAGAGGCGTTCATAACCAGGGAAGAATATCGATCTGTTTCGACCTGAGGTGATCGATATGATCAGACGGAGAATGTGATTTTGTCCAGACAGAGTTTCGATGACACCAGATCAGGCATAAGTGATCGCTACAAAGAAAAAGAGTTCGACGGATCAATGTTCAAGCATGATCAGACTCGTATCGATCAATGTGCTCGATATCGGCAGACGGAAGATACAACTTAATCCAGAAGGAATGTCGATCACTTGTCTCGACCAAATGCGATCGATACAGAACAGAGCAGAACGACGGACGAACAGAGCGTATATCGCCAAGCGTATCGATCAACTCTGATTGATACCCATTTCGATCAATGACTTCGATCAAGCCTGATCGATACGACCCCTGCGCCCACTTGTTGACTTTTTACCCCTTAGTCTCTCACACAACTTTAACCCCTTTTTTAGGGGATTTGTTGGGAGGATGCAAGAAAGGGGGATCTATCTAACTCTTTTTCTTTCTCTCTCTCTCTCTCTCTTGTTCTGAAGAAGAAATAAAAACACTCTTATGTTATGAATCTTAAGTTTTAATGTTACAAATCATTTTCTTCTTTATGAATTCTTGTTTATCTCTTGATTTCTAGCATTTGTATGGTTTTATTTCTCATTTTGGTGAAGTTTATTGCTTAGGTCGTTTTTAGTTTTGATGTGTAAGTTACTTGATGTTTAAAGCTTGTTTTTAGTTTGTAGTCTTAGTTTTCTTTAGTTCTTAAGTTATATTCATGTTTAGAGTTGTTAAAACCATGCTTTTAAGTGTAAAAATCATGGCGTAGTGAGTAGTCTCCTTTTGGATGGTTGGTTTGGTAGATTAGGGTGTTTTGATGCTTGATGATTGAATCTTGTTTATCCCTCAAGCATAGAATGATCTTAACGCTAGAACTGAGCTTCAAAAGAGTTTTTTCTAGATGATGATCGATTCACAATCGAAAGGTGTAGTGAATCGATATGAATTTTCTATGCATTGCGCTTCTAGTTCTTAGCCAACGAAAGTCGAGTTTTAAGAAGGTTTTGATGACATTTGTGAGTTTGAGTTCAATGTTTGTAAATCGTTAGGTTGCAATTGAAAGATTAGCTTAACCGAACGGTTTCTGAAAGGGCTTTGATCACGACAGTGGATTAGTCTATTTAAACGACTCACATCATAGGATTGGCTTTAGTTGTTTGATTGAATCATCATCTAGTCAAATTATCATTCACCCTTGTCAAATACCTTATCAATTGTCCATACTTGTTATCATATTATCAAACCGTTTAAGTCATTAGTTTACTTTGCATTGCTGGTTTAATCCGATTCTCTCTTTGTGCTTTATGTTTCACATCGTCTCTTAAGTTTGTTTGGAATCTATTTTCATACTTATTGTTAGAAGCTTTACCTTTCTCATTTTGAGTCATTCATATCTTGTTTAGATATTTAACTTGCTTGTCATTTAAGTTTCTCGTTTATTCACTTTAGATTGTTTTAGATTTAAAAACCCAAAAACAACATATCGATTTAGCTTGATTAGTTTCCTGCATTCTTAGTGTGTTATCTTTCCTTCCCTGTGGATTCGATACCTTAAGTGCTACATACGACATACCTTTAGGATTGAGGTATTAGAGCACATTAGGTTTTTATTGTGTGCTTATGAGCCTTAAAAACTCATACAATCAGTTATCCGATCATGTCCGATTATTTCCATTTCTGTCCAAACGTACCTTGTTCGAACACTAGTTCCTTCGACCAATCCACGCAAATTTATCAAAAATGAGCTTCCGGACTCATTTTTCCTCGTATATTCAGATTTCCTTCGACCATTCTTCGTATTTAAACACCGATCCTCGGACCATCCTCGTTGGTCCTCGAGGATCCTCGATGATCCGGATAGAATCCTCGGACGCGGGTGTTACATGTAGCCCCCTGTAAAGTTCCATTTAAGTCTGTAACCCCACGAAACTTTGACCTCTTGATCTGACTACACACCAAAACTTCCACAAGTTTTATCCCCGCAGAAGTTTGTTCGAGTTATAACCCCATCAACATAAATTATTAACGTTTTCCGTCTACTTTAATACTAAACCAGTTTAAAATTAAAACTAAACCCTAAACCCAGTTAATTTTGGCCCAACACACTTATTTTGAAACTTCTAGCCAGTTTAGAGGGTTTCAAAATCGATTGCAAACCTCATAATTCATAAAATCAGCTAAGAGGTACATAATAAACTCACAAAAACTCAAACACGACGAAAGAGAAGACAGTGAAGAGAATCGCCAGGAGAGAGGAAGAAAAAGATAGAATTTTTAAACGATTTGATAGGAAAATGATTAGGGTATATAAACGTATCGTCGTTTAATCATGGACATAAGAATACGGCGATGACCGGAACTAAAATTGAAGGACAAAATTTGGTGGTGCTCAGCAACGGAGCAAGAACAGATCTTAGGGAAGATGAGAAATCTGACATTCGGCGATGGGGTGAGAATAGATATGAAGGAAGATGAGATATCTGGGATTTATTGGATTGATGCGAAATCAAATTTGTTCTTAAAATCTGGAATTGGAAGGAAGATGAGAAATCTGGGATTTCTCCTTATGTTCATTGAATCGATTTTGAAAATCCTCTAAACTAGAAGGTTCAAAATAAGTGTGTTAGACCAAAATTAATTGGGTTTATGGTTTAGTTTTAATTTTAAACCGGTTTAGTATGAAATTAGATGGAAAACGTTAATAATTAATGTTGATGGGTTATAACTCAAAATCAAACTTCTGTGGATAAAACTTGTGGAAGTTTGGTGTGGATCAAGAGGTCAAAGTTTCGTAGGGTTACAGACTTAAATGGAACTTTGCAGGGGGCTACACCCTGACGACCCTATACGTAAAGATAAAGTTTGAAAAAGTCTATGGGCTTATTCTTAAGTTTTAAAGCCCAAACCCACTATCACTAATTCAATTCAAATTGAGACTTTTTGTGAATTAAAAGTAACTGAGTAACTATCTATGTGAAAAAGCGAATGAGAGCTTATTTAATTATAGAGTATGTTTTTCAAATCAATGTATAAATGGGGTATAATACCCACTTTCGAAGATCCGAACTGAATCCGAACCGAAAAACCCGATCCGAACTCGAACTTGAAATGTTAAAATATCTGAATGGGTTCTAAATTTCAAAACTCGAAAACTCGAACTCAAACCCGATCTGAACCCGAACCCGAACGAGTATTCAAATATACCAAATTATAAGTATATATTAGTATAATTTGTGAAATAGGCAAATATACGGGTTCTATATTTATATATACATATATATATATATGTATATATATTAAATTTTTGAGTACTATGTGTATTTTTCGAGTAGTTTGGGTATATTCGGGTTAAAAACACTCGGAATTTTTGGTTATTTTGGGTAGATTTGGGCAAAAAATATTCTAATTTTTTTTGGATATTTTGGATATTTTCAAGTAGTTTGGGTAATCCATGTGAAGATCCCAACCGAGAGGTACCGAACCAAACCTGACCCGAATTTTCTAAAATACCCTAATAGAATCTCGACCTTTAGTACTGAAAGACCCGAAACTCGAAAAAACCGATCCGAACCCGAATCGAATATCCGAATGCCCAACCAACATTAAAAGGTACGAACACAAAAAAAAAAAAAAAAATGAAGACAATCTAAAGTTTTGAAAGACTTCCTTGTATACCATATACATGGTTTTTTCTGTATATTTCTGATTTTGTCGGTTATCAGTATTTTCATTAGAAAAGAATTTAGCATAATGCCTAAAGTTTTTGGTTTATGAAATATAATATTAGAGAGGATGCAAATATATATTATTAGATGTCATATATATTAATTTTTTACTTGAATTTATATATTTTAGTTTAAAAAATGACATATTTTTTAATTAACTAGATTCATTAAGAGCAGATGAATAATCAACCATTCTGAAGATGAACGAGTGTTTTTTTTTCATTAATATATAAGATTCTTTTTTTTATTTTGTAAACCATTAATATATAAGATTCCAAAAAACCAAAAAGATGATGTAGGATTTTTGTTTTTCGGTCGAGTAGATAATTTAAGATTTAAATTTAAAAGACAATAAAATGTATATTGAATCCCCCAAAAAGATAAGTCTAGGGGTATTTACATCGAAACTAAAGACATGTTTCTGTATATTTCAATATAGGAAAACTTAGGATGCAAATGGTTGACGTAAATTAATGAGTTGAAGAAGTTGACTGTATCTTTCAACTTTGTTCAACCAAAAAATCACCATTTATCTTAAATTTGTTTCCAACCAATTTTTAATGGAACCCATAAAAAAATTGGAAAATACACATTTGCAACTCAAATTTGTTCAGCCCCAAAATAGGAGAGGAACAAAGTTGAACGAGATATTCAACTTATTCATCTCATTCCTATTTTTCAACTTTTTTTTATTCAATTTATCAATATTCAATTTATCAATATTCAATTTGTTCGACTTATTCATTTTAAAAACCACCATTTGCACTCATAGTGTGTGGGGGCTGACACGCCTACCTACGTGTTATAAATATATATGCCCACTTATAAAATTCGAATGCTCATATTGTAAAATACGCCTACCTACATATTGTAGTATATTTGTTCATTTCAATATTATGACCATATTGTAACAATTTTATTACTAAATAAATATGTCACGATTTATCATGTAAATTGTCATAATATTGTGTTTAATCAAATTTGTCACAATATTAATTTTTTTTTAAGTATACTATTTCCTTAAATACTTTTGAAAAGAAATGCATCACTAAAATTTAATTCAGTGTATTTCATTTTTGTAAAATCGAGAGATGGGTTTGAATATTGGAAAGAGAGCTGAAAATGGCAATCGTAATGGCCCGACCGAGCAGGCGAATTGCAAACATGTTACCTTTATGTTCGCACGTGCCCTTGTAATAAAGGACGTGGAATGTTTGGTCACAGATATTATATTATTCTCATGACGTAAGATTGATAACCCTATTTTACGTGAAGATAAAATTGAAAAAGTCTATGGGCTTATTCTTAAGTTTGAAAGCCCAAACCCACCATCACTAATTTAAATCAAATTGAGATTTTTTGTGAATTAAAAGTAACTGAGTAACTATCCATGTACAAAAAAGAATGAGAGCTATTTAATTATAGAGTATGTTTTCAAATCAATATATAAACAAATATATTGAATTATGTTTGAGTATAATACTCAGTTTCGAAGACTCGAACCGAATCCAAACTGAAAAACCCGATCTGAACTCGAACTTAAAATGTTAAAATATCTAAACGGGATTTAAATTTCAAAACTCGAAAACCCAAACTCAAACCCGATCCGAAACCGAACGGGTATTCAAATGTACCGAAATATAAGTATATATTAGTATGATTTGTGAAATAGAGAAATATACAGGTTCTATATTTATATATATCTGTATATATATATTAACTTTTTGATTACTATGGGTATTTTTCGAGTAGTTTGGGTATCTTCGGGTTAAAAATACTCAGAATTTTTGGTTATTTTGGGTAGATTCGGGCAAAAAATATTCGGATTTTTTGGATATTTTGGATATTTTCGAGTAGTTCCATGTGAAGATCCGAACCGACCCGAACCGGAAGGTACCAAACCAAACCCGACCCGAATTTTCTAAAATACTCGAATAGAATCTCGACCTTTAGTACCAAAAGACTCGAAACCCGAAAGAACCGATCCGACCCTAAATCGAACGCAAAAATGCCCAATCTACATATATCAAAAGGTACGAACACAAAAAATAAAAAAATGAAGACAATCTAAAAGTTTTGAAAAACTTCCTTGTACACCATATACATGTTTTTTCCGTATATTTCCGACTTTGTCGGTTATCAGTATCTTTATTAAAAATGAGTTTAGAATAATGCCTAAAGTTTTTGGTTTATGAAGTATAATATTAGAGAGGATGCAAATATATATTTTTAGATGTCATATATAATAATTTTATTTTTTACTTAAATTTATATATATATATTTTTAAAATGACATATTTTTAGTTAAATAGATTCTTTAAGAGCAGATGGATAATCGGCTATTTTGAAAATGAATGAGTATCTTCTTTTTTATTCATTAATATATAAGATTCTTTTTTTTATTTTGTCAACCATTAATATATAAGATTCCAAAAAGCAAAAAATGATGTAAGATATTTGTTTTTCGGTCGAGTAGATAATTTAATATTTAAATTTAAAAGACAATAAAATGTAAATTGAATCCCAAAAAGAAAAGGCAAGTCTAGGGGGATTTACCCCAAAAACTAAAGTTATGTTTATGTATATTTCAATATTGGAAAACATAGTGTGTGGGGGCTCAAACGCCTACCTACGTGTTATAAATATATATATGCCCACTTATAAAATTAGAATGCTCATATCTCATTATATAAAGTATAGTTTTCAAAAGTTAGTAACTCATAAGATCGTGACACGTGTCATGTTAATCGATTCAAGATTTTGACATGTGTCAAAGTTTTAAAAATGTCAAAAACTAATATAAGGAAACTATACAAAAATATAATTGACTACTATTATTTTGAAAATAGAAATTTTATAAGAAAATTATAAAAATTACTAATTCTTACAAAGAATAAATTTTCATAATTAATAAAAAAATTATACAAAAAGATAATTAACTACCACTATTTTGAAAATAGAAATTTTATAAGAAAATTATAAAAATTACTAATTCTTACAAAGAATAAACTTTCATAATTAATAAAATATCTAATTCTAAATGAAAAGGAATTGTAAATATTGAATTCTATATAAACAAAAAAAAAATTCTAATTATAAAGAACAAATAATTGTAAATATTGAACTCTACATAAACAAATAAGTAGTCTCATATTTTCTCAACAAACAAAACATTTTCCTTCAAAAACACCATCATACCTTTAACTTCATTATATTGGTAAAACATATATTTTTTTTAATGTGACACGTGTCGTGTTAATCGATTCAAGATTTCGATACGTGTCAAAGTTGTAGAAATGTCAAAAATTAATATAAAGAAACTATATTAAAAAAATAATTGACTACCATTATTTTAAAAATAGATATTTTATAAGAAAATTATAAAAATTACTAATTTTACAAAGAATAAACTTCCATAATTAATAACGAAACTATAGAAAAGGATAATTTATGGCCATTATTTTGAAAATAGAAATTGTGGTAGAGTGTAACACGTAATCTCAAAATAAATATATAGTTGTACCTTTATTATATTTTTTACTGATAAATGATTTTGGATAAACATTTTTAATATTTTATTATATATTTACTTTTACGGGTGATTTATTTTTCTTTTTCAATTTTTTTCTCATAAATTTTAAAATATAAAATTATAATCCCGCGTATATGCGGGACTTAATTTAGCTGTAAAATAAGCCTACCTACATATTTTAATATATTTGTTCATTTCAATAATGTATCCCAAATCTTGTCTTGAACATTATTGTTTTCAATTTCAATTTACATTTTATACAATCAGACCCTTTTCTCCCTAATTATGAAGCGTTTTGGCAATTTTTTTTTTATCTCTCTTTCTCTCTCGTCCTAGTCTTGCCAAACCCCAAAGAAAGGTCATAGGTATCTTATTAATTGAATTCTTTCCCAAAAGTTTTGGCATTACAGCTAATTGTGTTGATTTTGAGGAAATCTCTGACCGGAATCTGTCATGAAGACTAAATCAAAAGCACCTTCCATTTGTGCTATATATCTCATAAATTCACATAGTCTAATCTACTGTAGTCAAACACCCAATTCAATATATGAGTATATAGTGATATAAGAAAATCTATTTTTTCCATTAAGTTTCCCTTCTGGTTGACTATTTATATTCTAATTTAAATCCATTTAAAACCAAAAAAAAAATCCACATATAGTTTGTTTTTACAAATCACTACCGATACGCAACAAACACTCCCTAGTTGGCTTCTGTTACGTCGTCTTTAAAACACACACTATCTTTTCGGCTACGTAAAAACACTCTCGAAACAAAACAAAAAAAATGGTTAATGATAAACAAAAGAGATTTGCTTTGTTCCTGGCCACAAGCGATTCAACGTTCGTGAAGAAGACGTACGGTGGATATTTCAACGTGTTTGTTTCGACTTTTGGGGAAGATGGTGAGCAATGGGATCTCTTTCGAGTGATCGACGGTGAGTTTCCGGAGGATAAGGATCTTGATAAGTATGATGGTTTTGTTATCAGTGGAAGTCTTCATGATGCTTTTGGTGACGATGATTGGATCGTTCAGCTTTGTTCTCTTTGCCAAAAACTTGACGACTTGAAGAAGAAGGTTCTTGGTATCTGCTTTGGCCACCAGGTTTGTTCTCATCCTTTGGATCGTAACATTTTCCAAAAAACATCATTTGATAAACCCATTTGCTCAATAATTATCACTCAGATTCAACACTCTTTATGTACTATGCATTATCCAAATCATAGAAGATAATTTGGTTGATGTGAATCTGATTGCAGTTCAGAAATTTTGTGTCTTGTATGATCTGTTTTAGGCTTTTAGCTATTTATTTAGGTTTTGATTGTTTGTTTGTGTTTACATTTGCATTTGATGTGCATTTTTTTCTAATTAATCAAAAAAATTTAACGGGCAATTTACAAAAATATTTTATAAGAAACTGCGACATAACATATAGTTGTGTGTTATATATATATACTTCCGAAATGTAAACCATTTTGCAACAGTTTGATTTAAAAGATTTGTAATGAATGATGCATTGTCTCTGTTGATCAAACTAGATACTAAGTAGAATCAAAGGAGGGAAGATCGGAAGGGCGAGTAGAGGTGTGGATATGGGACTAAGAAGCATAACAATGGTTAAAGACGCAGTGAAACCGGGTTCTTACTTTGGAAGCCAGATTCCGAAATCACTAGCCATTATAAAATGTCACCAAGACGAAGTCATTGAACTTCCTGAATCAGCTACATTGCTTGCTTATTCAGACAAATGCAACGTCGAGATGTGTTCCTTTGGAAATCACTTCCTTTGCATCCAAGGCCATCCTGAGTACAACAAAGAGATTCTTTTCGAGATTATGGATCGCGTCGTCAATTTGAATTTGATGGAGGTTTGCTTCTTATATCTTTATTTCATTGTCTTCAGTGTTGCTAGTTTGAAGCTTTTTAATGTTTCTTTGTTTGTTTTCTCAGCAAGATTTTGCGGATAAGGCAAAGGCAACGATGGAAAACGCGGAACCAGATCGGAAGCAATGGCAAACTCTCTGCAAAAACTTTCTCAAAGGAAGATCCGAGCAAGTTTAAATGATGAACAAAAGCTGTAGAATTGGTTGGGTGATTTATAAACAATTTCTATGTAATAAGAAGATTAAGGGTAATCACACATAATCCTTTATATTACAATATTTGGGTGTTACAAGTGTGTCTTAACCCAAGTGTAAGTGTCTTCAAACAACAACAACAAAATTGGATCCTTGAGTTGAAGTGTTCTTAGAGATTGTGTACAAGTAAAAAAAAAAATATAATTCTTGCGTTTTGCGAATTGGATTAATTTACGGTCAATGATCTTCAGCTGAGAAATCTGGTTCTGGAGGTTTCTGAAATTTCACCAATTCTTTAGTAGATGACAACAACAATGCTGATTTTGCAGTCCGGTTCTTGTGAACGCTACGAAGTGCATTTGCCGCAAACTTTGAAGCCAAGAATGTCGCTCTTATGCTATACGAACTTCCTCCTGCTATAACCGATGCTGACTCTTCTTCTTCCTCTTCTTTTCTAAGTTGCTCCAATTTCTTCCTTTTTGTGTACCGTCGCCATGCAGCTTGGATGAAGCAAGCGGCCCAAGTCCTCCATTGCTGTGAATAGAATCTGAAAGTGTGTTGCACTTGTCTGCTATGGAGTCTCCTGAACTGGCTCGCCACGAATTTCAGCTCATCGGCTATCAAAGCGAAAGCTTCTACTTCGGTTAAGGCCTTCACAGTTCTTGTTGAGGATGGGAGGTTAGAACCAGATTTGGGATCAAGTGCCCATGTCAAAAGTTCGTCACCACAGAAATCTCCTTCTTTAAGTAAACTCCGATTGTAGAAACCGCTTCTCCCGCCATCAGTGGTTACACTCTCGAGCCTACCACGGATTATGAAGAGCATCTCGTTGACCGGATCTCCCTCACGAACCAAGTAAGACTTCTCAGTGAATAGACATGGCTTAAGCCTCTCACAGATTGCGTCTAGGAGCCTCTCATCCATATTCTCAAACAATGGAACCTTTTCCACAAAAAGAAAATGAATTAGAATGACTTTCAAAAAGATGTTAATGCAGTGAATAAGACAAGAAACTTACTCTTCGGACTAAGGCAAGACAGAGATGACGTTTGATATCCCTTCTAAGATCCTTTGGGAGGTTCTGAACAAGATTCTCTTCATCAACTCCACGCGTCTCCAACCACTTGTACTGATCATATCGTCTGACCCGTTCCCGCAGTTCTGGTGGAAGCATTCGATGATGCATCCACTGTTCTGAGTCACGTCTTTTGACTCGCATTTCTTCTAACCGGATAGTTAGCGATTGAAGATAAGTCTGCATGAATTTATCAATACACCAAAGATCATATCGTTTCTTCATACTCACCCGTGAAATCATTGAACATAAAAACCAAACAAGCTCTTTAATACCTGCATGTTTCCAATGAGAAGGGCGAATAGTAGAAGTCCAGCAATAGCAAGTGTTATCGAGAATATAACCTCTCCAGGGTATGTGCTGGTTTCAAGCCCTTGACCAAGTGTACTGCAAAGGAGAATCGTGGTAACTAATGCGAAAAAGACTTATCGTAGTGACACTATAAGCAATGGATTTCTGCATATTACCTAAGATTCTGTAGCCCCCACCACAAACAGAAGAAGTACTTAGAGACAAAGTTCTTAGATGAGACGATGCCAGAGGAGAGGGCTCTTAAGTAGATTCCAAAATCAAAGGGAGGTTCTTCATTTTCGGGGACATTGACAGGGCAATGTAGCTGAAGAACCGAATCTTTAATGTCGTTCCAAGCAGCATAACCTTGCATATTTTGGTTGCCACAAAACAAGAAGTTTCTGGTACATGTCTGGTTACCATGGCAAGCCTTACTCCAGCAGTCGTTATTGCGTTCTAAGGCAAGCAAATACCACAAAGCCCCAACAATCTGCATACACATACACTTATGAGAACATATTGCTTCCAAGAGAATAAAAGAGGATATAGTATGGTACAAAAAATTGGATACTGACATGACTTGCGAGCATGTAAAGTAGCAAGTAATAAGCTGCGCCAGCCCAAGCAGTTTCAGCGAATACACCGGCTGTTCTCTTCAATTCTGAACTTAAAGGATACATTCGAAGAAAACGCGGAATATATTGAACTAACACGATATATCGAAGTGCTTGTTTGGTTGCCAGCACATTTGCACCCCTTGAATTGAAGAGAAATCTCCAAACTATAATCTGAGCATAAAAAAAATGAACATTAACAAAGCAAATATGAACATTGAGAGAAGTTTGGGGTTATTTTCTATTGTTATACCTGTGGAACGGGAAGCACGGAAAGCAAATCAATGATGAAATACTGTTGCAGATACCGCTTAGCTATCTGTGCAGGGTCTATAACAAGCTCTCCTCGACCAAAAACCCGTGATGAGGGAGCAACATAAGCTGTTCTAAACCGTAGAGCCATATGAAAGAGATAAAACGAATCTATAACTGTCCTTATCGTAGTAGCTATAATTGCCAATTTCCGATCTATGCCAACGCATTTTGCTTTATCGTTGATAAACGGAAGATACAAGAAGAGCGGATCCACGGATACTGCAAGTATACAGGAAGCTACAAAGAACTTGCTGCAGAGCAAAAGAAACTTGTCTTGTGGATCAAATATCTTCTTCTCTGATACTTTAAGATCTTCTGGAAACACAGCTCGCGAAACTCCAAGTCCAATCGATCGACCTATAGACCAAAGTCCTTCGGATCCTTTTCTAAATCCTTTCTTAAAAGATCCAGAGGATGTTTTGCTTCCTTGAGCAAAACGTTTAGGTCCTTGTATATTCAATGTGCATTTGTTTAGACCCGCTTCAGAACTTTGCGAGAACCTCGAGTCCATACTATCTAACCTGTTTAAAATTCAAGAAAACTCTGAAAAGCTCAAAACTTTTTCATACAGTTTCATTAAAGACTCACAGATTTTGATAAAAAATCAAACCTCACAAACTTCTCGCGTTGGCCACTGATAACTTGAGATTTGACTCCTTTTGGACCACAAGTATCGAACATACTCTTCAACTCATGAATCCTAAACACCTGGTTTTGACTGAGACAACTTATCACCAAGATGATTGTAAAACTAAATCACTAGCAAACCCTTTCCAGATATAATTACCTAATTGGAACAAGCGATTGGGTTCTGAAATCAGGTTACTTGAGCTAGTTAATCCATTATATCATAGACCCGGATTCAACCCAGAAACAAAAATCGAAACTTTAGCTACACAAAATGGACAGAACTCATTTCTGAAATACAGAAAATCGAACCAAACGTCGAACTATTGCAAAAACCAATCAAGTATAGGAACTGAGATCGGGAGGAATATGAAGTAAAGAAGAAGAAGTAAAGAAGAAGAAGAAGAAATATGAACTTACAGTTACATTCAAATCTGACGGCGATGGTGAAGAAGAAGAAGAAGAAGAAGAAGAAGAAGAAACGGAAGAGCAGAGCACAAGTTGTAAAAAAAAACGGGCAAAGAGAAGAGAGAAGTGAAGGTGTCTTCTCTTCTGTCTTCTGTCAAAAAATTGACTTTCTTCTTCGTGCTGTCCGGGTCGGGTCCCACCCGCTTACTCTGCTGTCTATTTTTTCCATCCTTAGTGTAAATAATTTATAGGGGAGCAGACAAATCATTTAGGCTGAGGTTTATATCGTCAATAGGGGGTCAATTGACCCCATTCGATTTGTAATACTGTAAAACCTCTTTTTTTTTACTCAATCTTTTTTATATTACAGTAACACCTCTATAAATTAATAAACACTATAAATTAATAAATTTTTAAAATTTATCACAATTCCTTTGTAATAAGATAATAGTTTTTTTAAAATTCTTTTGTAAATATATGGTACATACAATAAAATAAATTAATAATTTACAAATCTTAATTGTGCACACATACCTAAGACAAGTTTGTAAAATATAAACATATTGTTGTTTTTTTTATTCTTGAAATTAGAATCTCGTTGGAGCTCATCTCTAATTTTTCTTATTGCATCCACAACTTTTAGTGTTGTATTCACATAATTTTTTTGCGTATTTAATACGTTATGGTTGATTTTAAAACACATTTTAGATGAGTAGTCATTGGTAAGTTTGGTGTAAAAAAAAAAGATAAGATGACGTGGAGAATGTTTAATGGATTACCAAAAAAATATACTCCGATGTATAAGATGACGTGGAGTATACAGGATATTAACAATTAAACATAAGAACGTTCAAATAAAATAAATTTAAAAGATTATGGAATAAATATTTTTATCTATTTTAATTAATAATTTATTAATTTATCATCATAAATTTATTATTAATTTATCGATAAATTAAAACTTCTATAAGATAATAAATTTTTGAGTTCATAACATTATTAATTTATAGAGGTTTTACTGTAAATTATTAATTTATAGAGGTTTTACTGTAAATAGAATTCAAACGATCAGTAAACAGAGCATAGGAGATACAAAGAGGAATGTCATTATGAAACACATAAACTAATTGTTTCTCTCATTGCCTTTTGGCTAAGATATCCGCCGGATAGTTTGTTGTGCGAGAAGTCCAATGATACTCAATAGCCTCAAAACATCTTTCCCAACTCTTCATTTCAAAAAACTAGTTGATCAAATAAAAAAGAATAGATTTTTTCAGCAACATATCAATTAAAAACTTGCAATCCCCTTCAAAAATAACAGACATGGAACCTTTGCTCAACATGTGTTGCATTGCAATGACAAGGCTTTAACATTCAGCATCAAGAGCTGTTAATGCAGTAAAATCAGTCACCTAACCTGCCCCTTTGTAACGACCTCCATCATCCCGAATTAACCAAGCGCTTGTAACTCTTGCAAAATGAGAGATAAAACTGCCATCAAAACTGCATTTAACCCATCCCTCACGAAGTTTCTGCTATCTAACTTGAGCCGAACGAGAAAACACCCTATCTTGTTGATCCGGTTTACATATGTTATTCGAGATCTATTCCTTAGAGTCTTTCAACGCTTCTCTGATATCTTTACGCCAATTTTTTCTAATTCCTTGAAAGATCAATCTGTTTCGACTAGTCCACTTCAAAGAATCCAAAATGGCAAATAAGACTTCATACATTGGTTCTTGTGTTGATGATGCTAATAAAAGATAACTTTTATCTTAGACTCAAAAGGCACCTGCATATCTAATAAGCACGGTAAAGGGGGATCTAAATTACTCCAAATCTGCTGCACATGACAACAACCAAAAAACAAATGGTCTGAGGTCTCAGGCCTAATGTGACAATGAGTAAGTTCCCAACCTGTAGCCAACGCTCTAGAAAGCATTCTCCATAGGAAATGTTTTAGTTTAGGTGCAATATTTAATTTCCAAATACCCTTCTTCAATAGAGGATCCCCGGGTGGTGGTTTTCGAAAACTATCTGTGTCAGGGAGATGAGTGCCAAGCTAGTAACCAGATTGGACAGTGTAACAGCCCATTTTTGTATATTGTCATCCTAAGTAATCTCTATTCTGATAAGGACTGATTTTTATGACCAAAATATGTGCAACATCATCTGGATGCACTCTCTCTCGAATTAACCTTCCATTCCAACCCATATTATGAGGGAGAAGGAATCACTTACCTTCTCACCATTGAAAGGGCCAGGCAAACTCTTCCGAGGAGTGCGTGGAGGGTGCAACGACAACCATGGATCCAACCAAGTTTGGATCTTTTCCCTATTACCAACAATAAATCTCATACCTTTCCTTACCAAATTCCGTCCATGAATCAAAGATTGCCATCCATAAGACGGTTGAGAACCTCGCATACCATTCATAATATTATCTTGCGAGAAATACCTTCCTCGGAGAGTACGGACCATTAAACAATCTGGATGCTGAAAAATACGCCACGCCTGTTTGGCTAGAAGAGCATCATTAAAGCATTCTATATCCCAAAAGCCTAGACCTCCTTCAGATTTTGGGATTTTCAACCGGTCCCAAGCAACCCAATGGATGGAATTTTTTTGAGGATTAGACCTCCACCAGTAATTTGCAATCACTCTTTCAATATCATCACAAATAATTTTAGGAAGCTTAAAACAGTTCATAGAATAAATTGGCATCACCACCGCTATAGACTTAAGAAGTATCTCTTTACCTCCTTGAGATAGGAACTTATTATGCCAACCTTTGGTGTGAGAGCGCACTTTCTCGACTATATATTGAAAAATTTCTACCTTCTTTCAACATTACTCCAGTAAACCGAAATATTTACTACATCCACCATCATTTTGTATTTGTAAAGTCCGTAAATCGAGATATTTACTACATCCACCGTCATTGTGTATTTGTAAAGTCCGACGAAGCTGTGTCTTTGTATGACCCGTGACTCGTTTGCCAAAAGTTAAAAGCAGATTTGCCTTTGTTTACCATTTGACCAAATGCCTTCTCATATTGAATTCAATTGTCTTTAATTGCCAAACATGATTTCAGATTTGCTTGACAAAATAATAACGAGTCATCAACAAAGAGAAGATGACTTACAGGTGGACTTGCATTGCTGATTTTTATTCCTTTCAGAACCCCCTGATGCTCAGCTCTTTTCAACATATGACTTAACACTTCTGCATATAAGATAAAAGAGATACAATGACAAAGGATCGCCTTGCCAAATACCTCATTCGCGCTGAAAAAAACCATAGAAAGCCCCATTGATATTCACTTAGAAAGAGGTAATAAGGACACAAGTCATAACCCACTCAATCCATTTCAAATCAAACCCAACATTTAACATAGTCTCTTGCAGAAAGTCCCACTCCAACCTGTCATAAGCTTTCGTGATGTCAGTTTTAATGGCCATAAAGGAATTAGCACACCTTCGTTTAACCTTCAACGCATGAATGATTTCATGGGCGATAAGAACATTATCAATGATTACTCTCGCACGAAGAAAAGCAGCTTGTTCCTCTGAAATTATGTTTGATAGATGATGTTTCAGCCTGTTAACTAGAATCTTGATAATTATTTTGTAACTAACATTGCAAAGAGCAATGGTCCAAAAATCTCTCATATGTTTTGCATTCCCCACCTTCAGAATCAAACAAATATTTGTATAATTCAAGTTTTTGTCAAACACGTCTCTGTTGAAGAAATTATGCACTTTGATGACAATAGAATCCTTTATCTCTTCCCAAAAGTTCTGATAGAATGAGCCGATAAAACCGTTAGGACCTGGCGCTCTCATAGGATCAATGGAGAATACAACCTGCTTAATTTTTTCTTCTAACATTGTTCGAGTCAAATCTGTGTTTATTCTTTTTGTCTCTCGTTTCTGGAAACCATTGAAAACATGAAATGATTGTTTTGTGGTGCTAGTTCACTTCGATAAAGCAGATTAAAATACTTCTCGGCCACTGTCCCTATACAGGAATCGCCTATGTATTCTAGACCTTCATCATCTTGGATTGAAAACAAACGATTTCGAGCTATGTGATTTTTAGCTGAGGCAAAGAAGAATTTAGTATTTCTATCACCACTTTGGAGCCATGTTTTCTGACTTTTTATTCGCCAAAATTTTTTCTCAGCATCATAAGCACGTTTTAAAAGACTTCTCAATTCCTGTATCTGGTGTGTTATATAGCCATCGTTATGAGCCTTATCAAGTCGATCTTTAAGGACATCAATCTCTTCTCTAGCATCTGATATATTACTTTTCTTACATCTAGAGATTTCTTTGCGACAAAAAGATAGCCAAGTACTCAAATTATCCTCTTGGCCAAAATGAACTTTATTCCAACCTCTATAAACTGCATCTTTGAAACCATCGTTCTCAACCATCCGAGCATCATACCTAAACTGGCCATATCTTTGTTTAAAATCATTGCAAATAGTGGTTATTATCGGTCGATGATCAGATTCAATGAGTTCCAAAAATTCAACCGAAGAAGGAGGATATTGTGATAACCATTCATTGTTAGCCATTGACCTATCCAAGCAACACGCCACATCATGAGAGCCTCTTTCGCCTACCCAACTGAAATGATCGCTTTTGTAATTTAAGTCACTAAAACCACATACTTGAATCATGTGACAAAAATTTGCAAAAGAGGCTTCTAGTCTAATATTACCTCCTCTCTTTTCATTATTACCCTTTATCTTGTTGGAATCACATATGGCCGGCCAAGGACCCATTCTGTTAGAAGCTATTTGTTCAATTCGATCCCAAACCAAATGACAAGAAGAAGGATTCAGATGCCCATACACACACGACAAAAATAAACTAATTCCATTAACTTCAACGAACACATCTACAAGATTAGGAGACTGTGAATAAACTGAAACAACAATACTACTATTCCAATACAAAGCTAAACCACCACTCAACCCATCTGGCGGAACAGTGAAGCAACGATCATAACCCAGATCTGTACCAACTTTTTTAACAACACTGTCTCTCTGTTTTGTTCCATGATTCAGTGTTAGTAGTTTTTTGTTTACGGTTCTGATGAGCCTCAACATCACGAGCAAACGATGAAATATGGTAAAAAGCACCAACTTTTGTTGGACAAATAGAGGCTCTGATCCTAGATGACGAACCACCAGAAATGATAGCAAGAGCATCATGATTCAATGTCTGGGAGTGCTTCAATGTCTGGGAGTGCTTCATCGAGTTATTGAATGTGAACTCTCGAATTATTGTGTCCAGCAGGAATAAGATGATCCTCCTCATCATCTTCTTCTAATAGATACTCCTATCAACCATTTTGCAGGACACAACTATCGGTATAATGAGTAATCAATCCACAAACTTCACAAAATCCTCTTAGCCTCTCATATCTGAAGCGCATCAGAGTATTTATGCTCGCTGAGAACTGGAAATTGCGTTGAAAGCATAACGATTGATTCACGTCCCAGTTTAGGTGCACCCTGACAAACTAGACCCTCACCGCCGCTTTTGGATTGTGATCAATCTCAATAAGCATTATGATGTATTACGTTTTTATCGGTTTTGAGTCTTTGTTTTCTTTCATATTTCATATACATTATTGAATAAAAGTGTTGTGTTAGAGTCTTTTAATCCTTTATGAAGTTCTTACAGATTTTAGGTTGATTTGGAAGAAAACGAGCCATTTTGGGATGAAAGCACACTTTTGGAAATGGAGGAACGTGTAGAAGCGTCAGACATTTTCCCATACATGGGAGACTTCCCACCGTACGATCGTCCTCAAGTTTAGACATACGATAGCTAAGGATATTAAATTTCATCGCCAAGTGGTTTGAAAGAAATCTAACGGTGCATTCAAAAGTTATATCCATTTTAGTAAACAAGGATCATTCAGCGAGCAGCTGAAATAGTTGTAGGAATTGAAATCAGACAGTGACAGACCGATCGGTCTACCTTTGGATCAATCGGTCCCCTTCCCAAACGGATTCCAGAGACTGCTAGACCAATCAGTCCACTTCCAGATTGATCGGTCCGTTCCCCAGACGCGTTTTCATGCCTGTTTTGGGCCCATATTTGGCCTGATTCACTACAGATTCAACCTAACTCTTCCACTATTGTTATAAAACCCTAGACTCAACTTTTTGAGAGATATATTTCATAATTTCAAGTTCTAAACATTTTGTTTTTGAGAAAAATCAATCATTTGTGACAAATTGGAGAAGATTTCTAAACCCTATTTCTTAATATATTGCAATTCCATTATCTTTTCTTTATCCATTTGTGTTATTACTTTTGTTATGTCTGAGTAGTCTCTTAATTGGGTTTTAGTGTTCTAAGTAGGGGTCCAATGGTTTGATGATTTGATTGTTCTAGGTAACTTTGAATCTTTAGGTTCTTCAATTCATATGATAATGCTAAAATTGGATTGATCACCTTGTTTTAGATCCTAGGTTTTTCTATAGGGAAAAAACCTTAAAAATACACCAACTTATTTATTTTTGGATGTTTAATACACTAACTTTTTTCGTTGCCCGAAAAATACATGAGGTTGTATACATTGGTTATTAAATATACGAAGTTTCAAAAATTTTGCTTTTTACACACGACGCTAACGAAAAGGTTAACGGCCGTTAAGTGTGATAATCAACAACTTTCTCGTTAGCTAAAAAATACATGAATTTCTTAGTATTAGAATTTAAATACACGAACATTAAAAATATGTGCATTTTACAAACGGTATTTAAATACACTAACTGATATGTTACTTCTCTTCATCTTTGGTCCTCCTCCTTCTCCATTCCTCAGCTCCGGTCTTGATTCCAATAAAGACCACTCAATGATTCCAGTGCTTTTCGATTTGTTATACATATCTTTTTTATCATCTTTACTTACACATTTCCTGTATATAAACCCTAAAATGCTCTATTTTCCCCGCCGTCTTGATTGCTTATCAGCGTTTTGATTTAGATTTCTTTTCTTCTCCTTTGTTTCCATGGCATTTGAGTTTATCGTTGCACCCGGAAAAAAATTTGATTTTGATACCGATTGACGTCGTCTAGTTTCGTCGCAATTTTTCTAATCAAATTGTATCTATCTAGGTTTTTCCGTCTCCTCGATAAGGAAGGTTTAATGTAGTCTCGAGTTTGATTAGATTCGCTTGGGATTATGATTGACGGAGACGACGTTTCTACCACAACTGATAGCATCAATGGCAACATGGGAGGTTCAATTTAGATATGCATGTCTGATCGATTATTTGGAGTGTTTTACACAATCCGGATTGATATGGGTTTTATCAAATTAATTAAATTTAACAGTCGTAAGCAGTTTAGATATTGTCTTTAAATCTCATTTAAAATGCACAAATTTTTAATGTTCGTGTATTTAAATTCTAATATTAAAAAATTCATGTATATTTTAGCTAACGAGAAAGTTCGTGTTTATCACACTTCACGATCGTTAATTCCTCCGTTAGCGTCGCGTGTAAAAAGCGAAATTTTTGAAATTTCGTGTATTTAATAACCAATGTATACAATCTCATGTATTTTTCGGGCAACGAAAAAAATTCGAGTATTAAACATCTAAAAGTAAATAAGTTGGTGTATTTTAAAGGTTTTTTCCCTTTTCTATACATGAAAGTGTTTGATAGATTGCCTGAATTGATGTGAATTGAGCAATATGCTCTTAGCCCACGACAGTTGATGTTAGGAAGTATTGTGAACATAGTGAACTTGATTGATAATGAAAATTTGACTAGGAGATCAAAACGATAGTTTGTAAAATTGATTAATCAAGTTTAGGGACTAATGTCTTAAAAGAAAATTAGTCTCTAATTAAGTGTTCATGTTTGAGAACGGTTTTATCTGTTGAGTTTCTTGATTCATTTCATCTTATTGATTATCATTTTTCTGAAATACCCTATGACCCAATGCCTTTAATCATATAGTTTACATCGTTTATTCTCTACATTTTTATTTACAACTTTGAAAACCAAAACACAACTTCTACGCTTAACTATTTACAAATCTCGCAAGTCTATAAAGTACCATTGGTCCTTGTGGATCGACCCCGAACATACTACTGTGCACTTCATCTTGCCCTTGTAGTTTAAGTATTTTAGGTTAATTATTCGAGCAATCAAGTTGGCGCTATTGGCGGGGACCAATTGCGGTACCTATAAATTTAGAATTAGTTTTTAGACTAAAGCCATTTTATTTACAGTTACTAATTATCGTTTTTTTTATGTTATCATGTGTTATTTAAAAAAAAAAAGAGAAGCAATTATTGGCCATGGAATACAATGATTGCCCACAAGAAGAAGAAGATGAGCCATATGTGGGGCCATCATTTGATGAGAGTGTTCTTACACCAGAACAAAAAAGTGAAGTTAGATGAGCTTTACAAGGAAAATCCTGCACTAATAAAGAGTGATTTAGCGATTTTGATCCGGTTGAACCTTTTATCAATGCGGGCAGCATGTGAAGGAAAGGAACTCACTAACTATGAGATACAAGAAGCTCACGCGCTTGAGAAGGTAATATATCTGGTTCCACCTAGCACATTAGAAGGTGCATGCATTTCAACCCTTGAAATTCATGATATTGAGGGTATTCACATGCCATTAATTGAAGATGTGACTTATAGTTTGCATACTCCCATGCTCATTGAGGAATGTTATGATTGGATATGTGAGTCTCAATGAAATATGTTTTGATATTGAATATCATTGTGCTTTGAATGTTCATGTCTCGAGTTTAAGTTTTCCATGCCTCAAATATCTAGACCTCTTCTTGAAGAATCTTACCTAGGAATTGTACTTGATATTGATGAGATTTTGCATATGATTGAGAATCATGAGGTTGATTATATTGATGAGGATATTGTGCTATATGAGGTCAATGGGGATGAAGTTGATTATTTTGTTAAAACCTCACTTAAACCTGAAATTGACTTTATATTTTCTCCAAATGCATTTAATTCTCATGAGCATCCAACCATTAAAGATGATTTAAAGATATATGCTATATTTGTTGTCAATTTGGTTGATGGTAATTTTGTCTCTTTATCATGCACAATTGTATGTTACTTTGCATATATTGTTTTATGCGCCAACAGGAGAAGGACTAAAGGTCTATTGGCTCAAACTTTTGATTCTCATGATTAATATTTCATGCTAAATGGTCAAGCTAACGACCTTAAATAAGCGTTTTGTGGGAGGCAACCCACCAAGTTTTTATATTCAACCATTTTGCTTTCTTTTGAGTTCGTCCGACATTATCTTTTGGATTTGTTCTCACATTGAGACGGTGTGAAGCAATTCTGGGGGAGGATGTCACTTGTCTACTAATGTTTTTTTCTTGGGATGTTTTCTTTTTTATGTCTTTTGTTGAGTCAGTTAGTCTTTTTTCTTGAGTTAAAATCGTGTCGGTTTTATTGAGTCAAAACTTTGTTTGAGAACCACGACATTTTCTTAAGGAATTGCACCTTGCTTTGTTTCACTGCTCTATGATTGCTTCTGCATTGTTTAAGGATAACTTGGAAATGCAGAAAAGTCCATGCCTCGATCATTGTACGGTAACCCCTATCACTTTGAAATTTGGATGACTTGAGCTTAACATTGCTTATTGGACCTTAAATCAAACTTAATTATTATATCTCACTTAAGGGCTTGATAATCATGTAATGGATCACATATTCAGAGTTTTCTTTACATCATTTTTATCACTCTCTGTAAACTCCCAATAGGTAGACTCACTTTTATTCTAGTACCACACCTCTAGCATTAACCATGTTTTAAACCCCATGCATCTCTATATCATCATCATCATATGCAAGCATGTGCAAAAACTATGGAGTATACAGACCGACATAACTTTTCTTTCATTAGGATTGAGTTATGTAGTGTGCATGAATGAATTTGTGGAATGATGTTGAGTGTTTATGGTTAATGATAATATTCATGGGTGTGAATTGAGCATGTACGATAAAATTATCGCTTGATGCAGTTCATGTAAGATGTGAACCGGTTCCACTCCCCCTCTACTACAAAAAAAACTAAAAAATAAAAATAAAAAAACGAAATCAGACTAATGAAGCGGGAAAGGAAAAAGAAGGAACCAAAAAAGTCGGGTTATCACATGTGTTGTTCAAAAGCATTAAGGGGTATCTTTGTTTTAATGAGATTATGAGTTGGGTAGATCAATCTAGGCGGAAAGGAAGCTGTGTACCTCCCAATTGGTTTGTATCTCACTGTGATTTTGCATGATGACTTGCATCGTTCGCATTTGTAGGAAACCCTAAACACTTGAGCCACCATAAACTAGCCTCAACACCTAGACCATAACGTGTTCGATACCCTCTTTGTGAGAGTACACACATTATCTCAATGAATGTTAAAAAGTTAAGTTCTTTGATTCTCAAAGTTCTCTGTGATCCCGAGATTCAGTATTGATGCTACAGTATGGCAAAGTACAAAGGAGTACGGTTTGGTATGAACCTTGTATCGGTAGTTTGCAGGCAATTGACTTAAAGAAAGATCCTATAAGAATATGTGAGTTCTCATCTTTTCAAACGTCTTCTCTTGGTTGAGATTTTTGTTTTGCTTGAGTACAAGCAAAGATCTAAGTCTTGGAGAGTTGATGTATTGCGTTTTTATCAGTTTTGAGTCTTTGTTTTCTTTCATATTTCATATATATTGTTGAATAAAAGTGTGGTTTAGAGTCTCTTAATCCTTTATCAAGTTCTTACAGGTTTTAGGTTGTTTTGGAAGAAAACGAGCTTATTTGTGATGAAAACACACTTTTGGAGATGCAAACGTGTAGAAGCGTTAGACATTTGCCCATACATGGTAGATTTTCCACCGTTTGATCGTCCTCAATTTTGTACACAAGATAGCTAAGGATGTTAACTTTCATTGCCAAGTGGTATGAAGGAAATCTAACGGTGCATTCAAAAGTATTACCAATTTAGTAAACAAGGGTCATTCTGACGAGCGGTTGAAGCAACTGCAGGAATTAAAATCACACAGTGACAGAACGATCGGTCTACCTTTGGATCGATCTGTCCCCTTCCCAGACGGATTCTAGAGACTGCTAGACCGATCGGTCAGCTTCCATATCGATCGGTCCGTTCCCCAGACGCGTTGTTAGGCGTATTTTGGGCCCATATTTGACTTGATTCACTCTAGATTCAACCTAACTCCTCCACTATTGTTATAAAACTCTAGACTCAACTTTTGAGAGATATCTTTCATACTTTCAAGTTCTAAACATTGTTGTTTTGTAAGCATCCTTGGGAGAAGAATCAATCCTCTTTGACAAATTAGAGAAGATTTCTAAACTCTATTTCTTAATCTAGTGCATTTTCATTATGTTTTCTTTATCCATTTGTGTTATTTCTTTTGTTATGTCTGAGTTGTCTTTTAATTGAGTTCTAGGGTTCTAAGTAAGGGTTCAATGGTTTGATGATTTGATTGTTCTTAGAAACTCTGAATCTTTAGGTTCTTCAATTCATATGATCTTAATGCTAAAATTGGATTGTTCTTGATTCATTTCATCTTATTGATTATTATTTCTCTGAAATATCATATGACACAATGCCATTAATCTAATAGTTTACATCGTTTATTCTCTACATTTTTATTTACAACTTTGAAAACCAAAACACAACTTCTACACTTTAGCTATTTACGAATTTCGCAAGTCTATAGAATACCATTGGTCTTTGTGCGTCAAACCCAAACATACTACTGCGCACTTCACCGTGCCCTTGCGGTTTAAATATTTCGGGTTAACTCGAGCAATCACATTCCAAGTGATCTGGCAATGTGGGGTACAACTTCACCATTCAACTAATGGAATGGAATCCCCCGAATTTGAACCTAGAATGTTATAAAATGGAGCATTAACTTGTTCATGAGCGGTGTCCAACATTGCAACACCAACATCCTGCCATTGAACGCCCACAGTCCACGTCTCAGGACAGCTTCCAATGCTTCTTCCGAGGGGAAGATAAATTGAAAGCGACCCCCTTAAATAATCTGCCCATGAACCAGTCCCCCATGGCCCCAATTTTACGCCATTGTGGCCACGATTGATCTGATGTTCTGTCTCCTGGGAATGACTGGACGGCTGATTAGAATGATTTGATTCTCATGAACTGCTTGGGCCATGGGGACATCGGAGAAGAGAGTAACTGCCATAGAATTTAAGTGGCCTCACAAACTTTTTTTTTTGTCATCTGAGTTTATTATAGATATCAAGGGAGGATTAGAACGAGAAATACAAACGCCGACGGAATAACAAAATATCTCTGAATACTTAACCTAAACGAAAGAAACAAAGCCCTAACAAACATGGAATCTAGCAAAGATGAACGGTAGAAACAACAAAGAAAGGCTAAGGGGAAACAACTGAAAACTCCAAGGCAACAATACGTACTGAGACTCCTTTCCTACAAAGGACCAACTAACACTTCCATATAACACTTTTGGTACTGAAGAGAGCATCGAAAGAAACCCAAAAGATTTTTTCTTAAGACAAACCGAGCTCACAAACACCTCCACAACAAACAAAGACGACTAACCAAGAAAAACAAACCATGGAACCTAACCACCACGACCAATTGATAACCAATGCAACCGAGGCGGTGAGTGATCAAGGAAAAAACTTGAGATTTGAGGGGGAAATGCCAAAGAGGACCACTTATCCTTAACACAGACCTTCGTAGACCCAACCAGAGCCATCTACAGACTAAGAACTTGTAAGGCCTCACAAAGAGAAGGACGAGAGATCGAACCTACCACATCATCCAAAACACAACCCTGAAACCAAGCAAGGTCCCAAAAGAGAGCTAGTAGATGCCATTATAGGAAGCTACCATCCGAGAGGCGAACCCACAAAACGAAACCTTTCACCACATCACCGCACCAAAAACCAAGAGGAGCATAGATATATAGCCAGAGCTCGGAGTCAAAGAAGCCTACCTAAATGCTAAACCAAAAGCTTCTCACCACATCAACGAGAACAAACGTAACATAAACCCTGAAGGCCACTCAAAACCACCAATAAAGGAATAACCTGCAGACAAAAGATAACCAACATGAGGCTGAAGTTGATGAAGCCAGAGCAGCAGAACCAAAGGGAACTACAAAGCCCATTCAAGGACACGAAACGCAAGTTGCGAACACGCCTGAAGCAAGATATCATTACGACAAAGCAAACATCAAAGCCAAAAATAAAAAAGCTTCGAATCCACCTCGGGAGCAGCCCGAACATACAACAAATCAACACCAACTACCAATCCAACAAGATCAAAGCCAAAGACCCAAGAAGACAATACATTAAAACCAGATCTGAGAAATTAAACCTCCCAGAGCAGATAGGAGAAACGAGACTGAGCTTTCATCAATCCGCCACCAATCCTTCGAGATAGTCACCACACCACAGGTAGCCACCAAGGCCAAGAAAAAGGAACCACGGTTTCAGACAACGAACCCAGGGTTTGCACAGCTAAAAAGAAAACTCAAAATGACTGCAAAGAGTAAGAGGTGATTCTACAAGGAACGGGACCATCGACGATGCTATGGAAGCCATCAATCGCCGCCCATCGGAGAAAAAACTAGGGATCGGCGGAGACAGGGGAGTTGAGAGAGAAAGGTGGTTTGTAATACTGTAAACCTCTATAAATTAATATTGTTAGAACTATGATAATTTATTAACTAGAAATCTCGCGTGATTGATACTATGTAACGATTTAGTTAATTGATTAGCTTTTAATTTTGAAATGCTTGTTGTATAGGGAATTTATTAAAATTAATAAATAGAATCTTTCATTTTATACAAAATAATAGATATAAAGATAAATAAGTCTTATAGTTCACAATAAATGGTAGTTATTTTTTTAGATATCACTTGTTTTAAATTCACCGATTATCCGAATCTTTTAGACTAAAAATACTCAAATGGTAAATGCTCAAACGTATCAATATTTCTATTGAGTCATGATGTAATAACTGTATTTCACTTTGACCTGAGATATGTAATAAATATTACATACAACTTTTTATGTGTTTTATCATATAACCCATATAACAAATGACCATAAATTATTTATTTCTTATTTACAACAAAATTTTTGAAATTTCTAACTAATAACGATTTAAGCTCTTATGATTTTCGTTTATTCTTTAGAAAAACTCAAGTATGATATTTTGAATGTCATTATCTTTTTAAATTTTGTTTGCTTCTTTTTAGTTACATTACTTATATTATTTATGGAATTTTGTTAAAGTCGCTCTCCTTTTAGATCTTGACATTCTAACAGTCTCACCATCATTTCGTCACTTAGTTCTAATGCTTTTATAATTTATCTTCATTTGGTACTTCCTTTTCTTACATGATTATTTTTTATTTTAAAATTGATATTTTTAAATATACTCTTTGTTGTTCAAATTAAAAAAATTAATATTTGAATTATTTTTACTACTAATTATTCTGCAGGAAAATTACAGAATCACTATTTTGCAGAAATATTACAGAATCATGTTTTTTGGCTGAAAAATTACGGAATCACGTTTAATCCTATGATAAAACGTGATTCCGTAATTTTCAAGCAAAAAGTGATTCTGTAATTTTCCGCATAAAATACTGGTTCACAATTTTTCCGCCAAAAACGTGATTCCGTAATTTTCTCGCCAAAAAAACGTGATTTCTTAATTTTTTGTGATAAACCATATTTAATATTCATAATTTTTATAATTAAATTATGAATTCTATTTTAGTTTTTAATATTTTAATTATTATGTTGTAAAACAAGACAAACTTACTAAGATATATTAAAATGTTGTCTAATATTTCACTATCCAGATACCCCATGCTCGTTTGAGCCCTACTCTTAACAATTATTTTTAATTTAATTTAACACCACGTGCCACATGAGCAAAATAGTGGCGCCACATCAGTAGCATAGTAACACTGTTAAGTTAAATCATCAAAGTCAACAGAAAAAAAATCAACAAAATGTGGTCATAACTTGTTTAAACTTTGTCATAGGGTTACAACTCGAGATAATACTTTATATGAAGCTAAATATTGAGATTGAAAAACCGTGTAGATTGAAAAACCGTGTGGATTGAAAAACCGTATGGTTACAAAATTAACGCAAAGTCTTTGGGAAATACGCTCTGACGACCCCTACTATTTAGTATGTTCATTAATTAATTTAATTTTTATTAAGTTATAATTAACAATATAATAGTTACAAATTAATTGAACATTTTTAATACATTTTCATATAAAAAAACTGGTTTTATTTATAAAAAAAAAATTAAGTGTTGGCTATTAACTAATAGTAGGAAGTAATCAAGGAGAGGTATGTACTTGGAAATGAGTTTAAGAATGATGAAGATGATCATGAAGATCAAAAAGAGCTTTTGCCTCAAAACCTTGTTAAGAAAACTAGGGTTTTGTGAGATCGAGATGTGAGACACCAACGATTAGTACATTTTCTACACATGCATCGTTAAACTAGTATATACATATGAATGATATCTAGAACATAATTGAGTATACTTTTTATATATAATATATATATTATCACTAACTAAATGTTAGTAATCTTATCTACTTGAAAATATACTAAATTAATCATATTTGTATTGTTAAGCTTGAAATTAGTTTTTATCATTACAAATAAACATTTCATTGAATAAAATCAACTCATAATTTTAAAATCAACGTCATGGATGTGTCAAACTATGAACAAGAATAGTTTGCCATATTTATAACATGTTTTCAAAACATATACTAGTATAATAAATCAAATTTTCCCGACGACGAAGAAAAACAAAATATCATACCAAAAAGACACAAACCTAATGTTATCATATAAGATTTATTGTCGTTAACTGTGCATTTTCTCTTTCTCTATACATTGCCATTTTTTGGTGATAATCAAAATATAAACCATCCAAATTATTGTTCAAAGTTTGTACAAAGTCATGCTCAACATTTGATATTGGCTCCTGCAAAGAACGATCAGAGTTTCTCGTCCCTGTCCCTCTTTGTCAGTGAAAGAAAATTTGCACCGATAAAGCAAACGTTTCTTGTCCCCGTGCCACTTCGTTTCTCCACCACGAAGGAAATAATGTAAGACTTATGAATAACTTGGAAAAAGAATTTGCGATCGGTCTCGTTCATGTGATATGATTTTGATATTTTTTTCTTTCAGCCAGCATGCAAGAACGAGGATGCAAGAACGAGAATGAGTAAAAGGACGCATTTTTATTAAAATCTCTGTAAAGAGTTAGTGAGTTTTTTTTTTTACAAGATTAGCAATTAAAGGTCAAGATTCAAACGATTGGAAAAAGTATCGAGTTTTGGTTCATATTATATAAATATACGGTATATGTTAAAGATTATTAGATCTTCGAATCTCTTATTAGATCCGTCTCTTATTTTGTTTTCTTTCTGTTTTTATGAAAAGTTATACTTGTTGAACCTGTGTTGCATCTTCATTGTTTTCATTTTTTTAATTAACGTGAGAGTGAGAGTTGCAAATTATTTTCCAAGTTAATTAGATCATGTTTATTAATATATAATCCCAGTGAATAATTAATTTGCTCATCTATATATCAACAACAGCAACTATAATTATGAAAAAGAAAGAAAAACTATGTACAGGATTTTGAAGGCATGCATATCAAATTAATAAGAATTAACGAATCAATATATATATGTTTGTATATGTTACAACTCATGAGCAATAATATATTAAGAACGTATGATGAGATCAGTTGGACTCAACTAAAGTCGAAATGGAGGAGGCTAAAGAGGGAAATCGAAGGCTAAAGTCATCATTGAGTAAAATCAAGAAAGATTTTGACATCCTTCAAACACAATACAACCAACTAATGGTCCAACATGAAGAAATCAAAAAAGTTCTCACCAAAAGGGTATCATCACGACAAAGACGAAGTTAGTGAGCGCGAAGAACTTGTCTCGTTGAGCCTAGGCAGACGGTTAAAGTCACCGGTTCCAAGTGGTTCGATGATGAATAAAGAAGAAGAAAATTTTATGGAGGAAGCCGGTGAGGACAAAAAACATGATGATCATGAAAAAGGTAGTGATCAAGGATTTGAATACAAATAAACGATGTCGTAATGAGAAGTCTGAGACAAATCATAATAAATAAACGATGTCGCTAGAAATTGGTAACAATAATAAGAGCCCATCAAAGAGTAGTTTTGGGTTTAAGAATGATAAAGATGATCATGAAGATCAAGAATTGAAGAGCTTTTGCCTCAAAACCTTGTTAAGAAAACTAAAGTTTCTGTGAGATCAAGATGTGAGACACCAACGATTAGTACATTTTCTACACATGCATCATTAAACTAGTATATACATATGAATGATATATAGAACATAATTGAGTATACTTTTTATATATAACATATATATTATCACTTAACTAAATGTTAGTAATCTTATCTACTTGAAAATATACTAAATTAATCATATTTGTATTTTTAAGCTTGAAATTAGTTTTTATCATTACAAATAAACATTTCATTGAATAAAATCAACTCATAATTTTAAAATAATTTATAGCTGTATACGTTTTAGTTATATTTTCACCACCATTTATTTTATAATTGAAAAAAATCGCAACAAATCAAATATTTGTATTTTTTTTTCTTGAGTTGGTGCTCATATATGCAGATGAATGATGGATGTCAATGGAGGAAATATGGTCAGAAAATAGCAAAAGGAAATCCATGTCCCCGAGCTTACTATCCTTGTACTATTGCAGCTTCTTTTCCCGTAAGAAAACAGGTAATTTATAATAATTCCAAATAATTATGTACATGTATGCATGTTATAAAAATAACCACAACAAATCTAATCATTTTATATATATACTAGGGGAGGTTTCACGCGTTGCGTGAGCTTAAATTACAGTAGTAAATTATGCAACTCTATATAATTAAATATAAATCAAAATGATTGATCTATGTCGTTGTCATTTGCGCATTCCGCTTAGGTAAAACAATTTGATATTAAATTTACAACATATAGCATGTTTCTATTTTGTCGTACATTAAAGTAAATAATGTTAGCCAAATTATTATTCTGTTATTTAACAATCATATAGTTTATTAGTTTTTGTAATTTGCAGTCACCTTCTAATAATTATATTCTATCAATATTACACAAAATTATTACAACTTATTATATATTGCAAAACTAATTAAAACTTATATAAAAATAGATTTGATGAAATTGTGATGATGGAAATAAATAAATAAATATTTCTTTTTCTAAATTTTGGTTGATGTATTTTAGAAAAAGTGGAGAGACTCATATTGATCATCCGATAAAGAAGTCATATCTTGCTTTTCACATTACATTGAAAACATAAGATGGAAAAAATAGAAATTATACAATGTAAGAAAAAAAAAACTAACAAATCCAATGTGAAAAATCATGATAGTTTAATTTTGTATCTATTACGGCATTAGTATCAAAGCCACTAACAAATATGGTTCAAAGATATTTAGTTAGTGAAATTTGGTAAGACATAGCAAAAACAAAACTCTAATTTGTAGGAACTAAACATCGATAAGTTTAAACAAATGAAAATAAATATATTACATAAAAGAAGTGATCTTACATTTTTCACTGACTCTATACTTCAGACTACATCACTTATATATAAGAGAAACTTTTCTTTACTAAAAGATTGTGATATATAGTTTTTATTCAATTTATTATCTATTGCAAAGTTTTTAAAAAATGCATATGAGAAGGAAAAGTGTCACGTGTCAATTTTTCATGAAGCAAACCCTTTAATGAGTTTTAGAAAGAAGAATATCAACAGATAAAATAGGGTTGTTTTTGCACAATTGATTTATGGCCCATTTCAAAATATTTAAAAAGAGTTCTTATTTTTGTGGTATTTTAGATAATAAAATATAAAAATTTGTATTAAACAAACAAAAATATCTCTCAAAGGAAAAAATTAATTTAAGACTTTGAGAAAATTTTAGATTAAGGTTACATGAATCCAATTCAAATATGCAATTTAGATGATTAAAATGACCGTAATTACAAATATTTTTCTTACGGTTAATTTTGAATGAGGTAAAAAAAAATACAATTGTATTGCCTCATCCTCATACATTTGCTTTTTTAGATAATCAAATCCAAAGAAAAATGGATTTGATGAAATTGTGATGATGAAAATTAACATAAATAAATAAATAACTATTTTACTCTAAATTTTGGTTGAGTAATTTTAGAAAAAGGTGGAGATGCTCATATCGATCGTCCAATAAAAATTTATATCTTGCTTTTCACATTACATTGGAAGCACAAGATGGAAAAATAGGTATTCTACAATGTTACAAAGAAAAAATCTAACATGTCCAATATGGCTAAAAAATAGATATACCAAAATAATTCGAATTTTTAGGGAGTAAACATTAATTAATTTAGACAAATTAAAAATTATTTATTACATTAAAAAGTGATCTTACATTTGTCATTGATTTTATGCTCCCAATTACATCACTAAGGAAATCAATAAAAAGAAAAAATAAATTGAAATATATATATAACTCTAAAAATAAGCGATTTTATATTTGTGAGGTGTCTTATATTCCAACTAAATCACTTATATAGAAGAAAAAATAAATCTGAAAAGAAAAAAAAAAGAAATTTGCATTGTAATAGTTATCAAAATTGTATAATACATATATAATGTTAAATTAAAATATGAGGGTTAAAGACGGAATACATATAAATTATAACGCGTTAGAAATAAAATAAAAATTGAAACAATCTAAAATATTTACCATATTCTAAAAACAAATTATAATATCAAATTCTTACAATGATGTCTGAATTGAGTTTTCCATCCATGCAAGAACATAAAAACAAAAAAAAATTTGTATAGGAATTTGAGATATGATGGAAGAGGATGTGAAAGTGATTATTTATAGGATGAAAAGTGATATATGTTACAAAAAGAAAAAAATTTTATGGGTGTTACAATTATAATTTATGGTGTGTTTAAATGACATTGAATGTAATAAATGAGGAATTTTATTAAAGAAAATATTCAATGACAATGTTACAATATTCATAACTTTAATTTAGGTATTTAATTAATTTAAATTTAATTAAATGATGTTATATTGATTTATATATTGTGTGGGTGAGTGATTTGTTTTATATATTAGCAATTAAATTATGGTCAAATTATTAGCCCACAATTATTAGCCCAAAAAAAAAAACTTGGAGCAAGCACCAAATAGATTAAACGCCGGCCCATCTAAGTCCAACAGAATTAAGTGGATACGTGTTGGTCTCCGGCAAAGAAACATGGAATAGTCGTGCGAACTCTGGCGGAATCTAGTTGACTTCCGCTAATCCATTTGACGTGAGACAAAGTATGGATGGGGTGCTTGATCAGAGTGTACAGAGAGGAGTACCGAGAAGAGTACAGAGAACAGTAACCTTGCGCTTTCCTGCTTGCTTTCCAACTCGAACTACAGGGGTTCTATTGCCTACCACACCTTGGAACCTACATGCTGATGCTCACGATTTTGATAGTCATACCAATGATTTGGAGGAAATCTCTCGAAAAGTATTTAGTGCCCATTTCCCTCTTGCTGCTGCTTCACTTTCTGTATCGGAATCTAAGTCACTCTCTCTACCACGGAGAAGAAGTGAATTACTTTGATCGCTATGGTTGATGCTCTGAAGGTGGTGAGTGATCTTCAGTTATTTGCTTTGTCCATTTACCTGCTTGCTGGCGATAGCGCGCCGTTGCGCTAACCTACTCATCTCTTTTCTTGCTGGTAAAAGAGTCAAATCTTCTATGTTCGCACTCCCATCTCGATCTGGTATCGATCTCAGAATAGAAAGAAAGTCATTGCAAACTTTCCATATTTAATGATTGGACAGAGTTCTAGCTCTTGGGCAGATGATGAAAAGAGACCTGGTTAATGGCTATCTTTCTTCTCTTTCTTCCCTTCCCCAGCTTTGAAGTAAAGGCAAGTAACTTCTTCCACTAGTGGGACATGCCCAGAAGGAGCTAGCTGCTAGAGTAGGTTGCTCGAGAAGGCTGTTAGGGTAATAAAACAAACCTGCAATCGAATCCCCAGCGACTGTTCTCGCTGTTGTCGGAATAAGCGCTGTTAGGAGTAGCACTAGCATTAGCAGGAGCAGGAAGAGTAAGTAGCACTATGACTTTCATTTTGAAAGAATGGGTGCAGGACAAATAGCTTATATAAGATCGGATGCAGACGCTTTTGGGACATGAAACGGCTATTTCTCCTAGCTAGTACAATCTTTATGCCGAGACTAGATTCTAAACTAGGGTTTGGAACTGGTAGTGTCAAAGAGGCGATTCTCAACGCATCTGAGAAGGCAAGTCAAAGACTTGTTTACTGTTTCGAGGTTTAGCAAGAGGACAGGATAGGCTAAAGAGAGGATGAGGTATGCTTCACCCTTTGAATAGCAGGAATTCGTAAGTGGAAAGACCTCGCACTTCACACTATACATAGGCTGCTAGGAAGAAAGACACTTCGTACCTTTTAAGCTCCTCACAGAAAAACGGGACTAACCAAGGAAGGCGAATGAGCAATACGTAGAGGTTTTGATTTTCCTATGGATTAGCGGTACGATTACGATGCTTGCTCCGAATGGAAGAGGGACCCTTTTCTTTACCCGGAGCAGTGAGCTTAATACCTAAGCCTGTAATTGACGGCTGGAGGGAGCTATCCTACTCTGTTAGGAGCTGGCTAGGAAGTGCCGTACGTGACATTTCTTTCCTAGGACTATTTAGGGTAGGGAATTTCTCTATTTGATTGAAGGCTTTTATTCGTGTACGGGAATTGAAGTGATTAGAACAGAACTGAGCTTGCCAGCCAGGAATGAAGAAGCAACGGACGCTATTCGTGGACAGAGCAACGGACAGATAGAGGTTTTGTTCGACATAGTCCCTAACGTGATACGTCTTCGCCATGTGCTATTACTACTCTTGCTTGTAAAGTCCTCTAAATGAGTGTTGAGTCTACTAACAGCACGTCAACAATCTCTTTCTTCATATACTATACCGTCCGGTTTTATATCCGAAACAAGAGATATGACACAAGAGAGAAAGATAGATATTCCCCTGATAGGAAGAAGACAGAGTGCAGTTAGCAACTCAGAACACAGATTCGGATTAGTGCAAATAGAACTAGCTAAATTCAAGCGGTGAGTAATCCGAGTCCTTCTTGCTTGAAAGGAGTTGGCTTCTCTAGAAGCCTACTAATAATAGTATGAGGTTAAGTACCAGCTAGCATTCCGGAGATTGCCGGGGGTATTTGACCGCGGCGGGATAGAGTCTTCCTTCTACGATTCCGAACGGCTGCTAATGCCAAACCAAGAGAGCTACTAGCTAGGCAACAGGCGCTACCGGTGCTATAAGCGCTTAATGGCAGAAAAGACTCAGGTTGTGGTAAACCTGTCTTCCTTTTTAGATGCCCGGCTTATATACCCAAGCCGGAAAGCCATAAGAGAAGGAAGGGTTTTTGAACTACTTGCTGAGTCGTACCCCCTGAACGTTAGTTGTAAAGTCACTCTTCCTGAAGCAGACAGACAACCAGCTAAATCAAGTTCCGTTCAGTGCTTTAGAGATAGATGGGGAAGCCTGTCTTTCATCGCATCGATCTCACCATTTACATAAGGTTCCCTATAATTTATGTAGAAGTCCTTCGTACTTTGCAAATCATCAAGTCGACAGACTAGGTTTGGCTGCTGAGGTGGCAGGTGTACAGTATTCACAATGGCCTGTACCCCCCTAGTTACCTTTGTCATTATGAGGTGGGTTTTGCACATTCTGAGGATTAGGTATCTGAGCTTGAGGATTCAGTCTCTTAGGTTATCTTTGGGTGTTAACAGTAGCAATGGTTAGGTTGACAGGATTTGGCGCTGACTCAAAGGTACTGAAAGAACTCGATGATAGGGTTTTCAGCAATGGCTTATAGAATTGAACTATTAGTCTCGTACCCAAAGTTCTGGGAATCACCTTGATACTCAGTTCCAGTGATCCTAAATCTTCTCCAGATTATGTTCCCGATCCTGTTTCAGATTCTCTTTCAGTTGTGGAAAGAAGCCCCTCCTCTTCGACTGGTCAAGCATCTTTGGGAATACCCAGATTAGTCGGTTGGTCGGATTCTTGCCACCAGTTAATCTACTATCCGAGCTTGACTCTTTGAAAGCCTTGAACTGTGAAATTGATCTCTCCCCTTCTCCCGTTAGCTTGTTCCCCTCCTCCCTTCCCAACCTTCCCAGCCTCCCTTATAGATAGATCGGGAAGTGCCTTAACTACGAAATTCTCTCTTTCTGTCACGTAGGGAAAAGATGCTGAGGCTCCTTATCCTTTCCTTTCAAGTCGAATGTCAGAATCAGGTAAGGTAGCTTATGTCATAGGAACAACAGGTGGGGACCTAGCCCCCGGCGACTGAGGGGATAATACCTAGTATATCTATTCTCAGGGATAGTGAACATGATATAGAGTGAGTGCCAAAAGGGATTTTATGAAACTATTCTTTAGTCGCAAGGTTCTTGAACTCAGGCTTAGGCTTAATTTGATCCCGGAACTCTATCTGTTTAGAGAAAGAAAACCAAATCTGTTCTTATCCAGGGCGAAGGCCTACCCTAAGACACCAGAAGATTCACCAGGGTTTATTTCAACTAGGGCTCTTTACACGTCAGTTTGGTTTGAGCCTACAGCTGTCTCAACTTAATGAACTGGACCTTATCTATACGCAATTCATGCCCTATCATGATGAGTCAACAATCCCAATCCCAAGCCAAGCTTTCTCACCCTATTTAGATTTAAGTGCACCGCCTGCTTTCTTTCATGTTGGAATTTCTCCTGCTGTAATATATATAGTAGTTCCCCTTATTATAGTTGTCTTCTTTCTATTCCTTCCGGAGAAGAAGGGTAAAAGCTAGAAAGGTAAGCATTGTCGTGTCGACGCACGCGAAAAAGGTACAAGTCCACTTCGATAGCCAAGCAATGAGGGAGTCTGAAGAGACTTCCAGTTCGCTGGACTTAGTTTTAGATACTCCAAGCCTCGTTATCTTAATTCTCTTCTGTAACAGTAACGGATTTCGATATTGAATGTACTGGTCGGTTGGGACCCTATAAGAAGACAAGCCAAGCGCTTAGCTTAGTTCGGCCCTTTACAAGAGTGAATACCGAAACAGACAATTCCAGATGCCACTAAACAAGTAAAGGACAACAGACAGTATTCGTGGATCGGGAAGACCTACTCTCATTCAAGGAAGCGGACCGGTTGACGACTGCAGGCTAGGGTACCGTTGAATTTGACCTGGTAAATCCCGCCACAGAGGTCGTTTTCTACCGGGAAGGCATAGAGTCGCATTTTAGTCTGAGTCTGAGCAAACAAACACTCACTTAATCGAAAGCNTGTAAAAAGACTTAACAATTCCGAAAAACAAGAAAAACCTAATTCATTTGGTCTCTTCCAAACATTCTATTATTCAATAATTCATTTGGTAGTTGATCAATGAATCCTCATCACAATCATATCCACATACAAGACAAACATGTATTTCTAGATTATGTCACGGAATTCTATTCTAATATATAATAATAGATATTATATAGTGCAAAATAATATCTAGATGTTTTTTTTTATTATTATTATGAACTATCTTTTCAAACAAAAGCATAAAGTCATATAATAGTGGTCCATCGGCATAGATTTTTATTTGTAATTTGTAACTTCGATGGAAAAAATTATATAGACGTGAAAAAAGAGTGGTCCATCCAATAATGCTGGAACGCTATTTGTTATTTTTTGAGTGGAGAGAAGAGTTTAGAATATTAACTGGAACGCTATTTGTTTACATGTGATCTTCTATAGCTAATGCAACATTTATCCATACGTACGTACAAACAAATTTCTAAAGAGTGTGGACCTTTGATTCGGTCTCCAAAAAGAGAAAGAAATGAGAAACGATTGTATCTTTTGCAGAAATTACATGTTTCATGTGACTCATTTGGATATCCTGACAATAGTACTAGCCTCCCCATTGAAGAAAACATTAAAGAATAAGACCCATATGGCCCTATAGCTATCTCAACGAATTCACACTTCAAATTAGGTAAAGTATTATCTCTTATATACGTTTGTTTGGTTATATAATTCTTATTATTATCTTCATTGTTATTAGTATTATCTTCTTTAATTGAAAATAATGTAAACTAAACTATTTTTAATAAGCTTTGGAATACACAATCATTATCATGTATTCTAAAACTTACTAAAATAATTTAAACTAACACAAACATTTACTCAGATATGATACAGTTTGTAAACATATAAATGCTCAAGAGTGATACACACAACTATTCTAATAGGCTTTTCAAAAACCTAAAAAAAAAAAGTTAGTGAACTATTTGATTTCAATAGACATTATAAATTTATATTTGTTCTAGATTAACTTAGAACAAATGTGTGCTTTGATCTAACGTGGCTCGCTAATCTCAATGAACATGTATTTGGTAAAATCAATTCCTAAGACTCGGATCATAATCTATTTATAATACCACTACTTTGGGGATAATAAATAGAAAAGAAAAAAGGTTGGTCAAAAAATTACTACAAAATATAAGTTGTATATCACACTAAACAGACCATCGATTTTACGACAACTATATCATCTCTCTTTATTCACCTCTTACCAAAATTCTCTAGTTGGGAACAATTGTTCCAGTCGTAATTGCTTTTCAGGTAATTGCAACCCCACTCCGGGAAATTCTTGTCTACTCGGTTTTTTTTCCTCAACAAATACCATATTGAGTAATAGATCACTTTTGGTAAATCTTAGAACTAAACATACATTAATTCTGCTGTAAAAAACAGTCTATCAACGATGAATTGATCTAGTAGTTAACTCCTAAATTTTCGAAAATGTAGAAATATAGGAGGTCACGGGTTCGATTCATATTGGGAGGAATCTGTTTTCCAAAAAATGATTAATTTTACATAGTTTAAGTCTCGTCCTATAATGATTATGGGCATCGGCCAAGACCTCTTTGACATAAAAAAAAAAAAAAAAAATCTGTCATCAGAAAATATCTCTGCTCATTTTATATTTTGGCAGTTCAACCACACACAACAAAAAAAGAATCTTTAAACTGAAAAAAAAAAATAGCTTAAGAGTAACGTCGATGATTGCTTGGTTGTGAAATAATCGAACGTAACATGGGCCTACCACCCATACCAATAACAAGAGACAGTGTTTTCGTGTTAGTAGGTAGTAAAATTTTCTAACATAATCTAATGGTTTGTGATAGATACTTTTATCGCTTAATCACATCATCCTAATTGAAGTCCACATATTTTATGTTATTGTAAATATTGGTTTAATTTCATATATATGTTGCGGAAAATATTACTATTTAGTTTAGGAAATTTAATCAATACTAATTACTGAACGAATTAGGCAAACAAAATTAAATAATTCAAATATTCCAGTTAAAAAGGCTTAGCAAATCTAATATATATTGAGTAAAAAATCTAATATATATTGAGTAAATTAAAACCGATATTTTTAAAAATGAGACACGAAATTTTTAATCGTATTATCATGCAACCAATAATTTTGTATATATGAGAATCAAAGATTTTTTATTTTAAGAAATAAACAATAATTAGATTTTTCCAACCATAAATTTGATTATAGATATGAATAGTTTTCAACATTTAATAATAAATTCGCCATATTTTGGAAATTAACTTTAAAAACAGATTCGTATTGAATGGAATTTCCTCAGATTTTGTAGTTAAAAATATATACATTAATTTGTTAGGTTAAACACAAATTTTATATTAAAATTTTCAAATCGTAATATCTTGCAAGATACTAAATCATGGTTTTAATTAGGTTTTATTGGTTATACTTATTCATACTCATCGTGGATTAAAACCATTGTTCAAACGTTTGTAAGTTCTATCCCGCAATACTTAACACGAAAAAAGAATAATAATGACGGACAACTCCAAAATAAGTTTTATACATTCTAATACCAACAAAAATTTACAATAAAATTAGCAAATAAAAATTATGTTAATAATTGTCCCCCGAGCGCTAGCACGGGTCAGGGTTGGTCACCACAAATTAGAACTGGTCAGCACGGGTCATCAACCTAGATTGATGACCCGTGCTGGAATCCGGGGATAATGTTTACGACTGTTTTTGTATATTTTTTTAACATAGTTAAAAAATGAATTAAAAGTAGTACATATCTTATTCATTACATACGATCAATGGAAAAATGCATTAAAAACATAGAGTAGAGTTCAAATTATATTAGCTAATTGATTTGTATTGTGCATATATAAAAAATAAAAAAAGTATTGAAGACTTTTAAATTTTTAATAAAATTAGTTCAACTATTATATATCCACAATTAAATACATTGAACTTGCACTATTAAACATTTACATTAAAAATAAACATTATTTTCTATTATCTTTGAACGTTTAAAGTTTATCATCAATACTAAAACGCGCAATCACGATTTAAAACATTTGTTAATATTAACAATTAACATACATTCTTTAACATAAACAATTTACTAACAATTTATATGTCCTATACTCTAACACGGCATAATAATTATAGTTTAATTAATTCCTGCAATAACAAACTAAAATTTTAAAAATATTTCAACCGAGCGCATGGATTATGATGTTACAACACAATAACTTAGATACATACTATTACTTTACAGGGATTATGATGTTACAACACATAATAACTTTACTAAAATTAATTCAAACAATAACCTAAAACATATCCTCCGGGGAAGCACGGGTTATTAACCTAATTAAGTTATTAAAATGATAAACTATTTTTGAGAAAAAAGTAAGAAAACATTTGTTTCTGTTATCGAATATCGTTATCAATGTTTTAGTTATGTATAATGTATAATGTATAACGTAAGTACGTAACAAACGTCAAAACACGTTTACAATTATTGAGAATAACCAAGAATGATATATAGTGAAAGTCTAGTATAAGAAATCTTTAATAGCTTACTAGTTTAAAAAAGAGCTCATCTGTTTCAGAAAAATAAAATACACATGTTTGATTAGATGCGTAGATGTGTATATTATATTGAAGAAGATGTATCATATGATGTGAAACGTTGTTTGAATGTCATTATTCTACTATGATTACTTGCCAACTGCCAACTCTATTTGATAACAAAGTGGTGGTCTAATGGCGCAATGTTTTAGGGAATACTTACTAATCATCAGTACAAATATGCCTTTACTTAAATAAAATTACTGTACACGTAGTAAGTGACAAAATTACTTTAGTTTCATACAAAGATTTTATGGATTAATCTGAATTTCATTTTAAAATATATCCCAATTAACAGAAAAAAAATGTCTATATGATAATCGGTCTTGACTTACCTTTAAGGCTTTAATTATTTAAAATAAAAGAGCAATCGTCAATGTAATCGTCAATGATAATCTCCTCAAAAAACATCATTGTAATTTTCCTAAAAAGTTAATACATAGAGAATAACCATCGAAACACTGAATATCTTGAGAAATTCGAACAAAGTATACAATGATGATTGCTTTTTTAGGGGCCCTGTTTTTTTTCTTACGACAGGATCACATTTATATATTCAGCCAAAGATACCAAACAACGTCAAGTCTCAGTGTCCTACTCTTACATAACAAAAAAAAAAAAGCACCAACATCGCTTTAGATTCTTTTATGGCGTCGATTCAATTCGCATCCCATTTTCTGGGCACAAACCCTAAGAAGTATAATCCTAGTCCAATCTTCCAAAGCTACTCTCGAACCTCATTCACCAAATTCTTCTCGTGTCCCTCGCCAGGTTTGTTTTTTTTACTTTTTACAATCTTTTTTAGCAGCCACTGTGCTTTTTTTTAATTTCTTTTTGGTCTTTTTACGTGATAATAGTAAACTAACTGGAACCTTTTTTGCGAAACAGAGGTTCTTACTCTGTTCACTGTCTATGAACGGATGTGAGGCTAACAATAAAGCGCCACTTGGCACGGTAGAAACAAGGACTCTCTCGACAGTTCCGTATCCGGCAGCCGCGACGGAGAGGCTTATGAACGTCGTCTCTGACCTCAAATCTCAACCGCCGTCGTTCTCCTCCGGCATTGTCCGGTTACAGGTACGTCATAATTTCTTCATTATATTTTGTACCTATCCGAAAAATTCAGAAGGCAAATAAAGAGTTTAAGCCACGTGGAACTCTTGCATTGGTAAGCATGATATTGTTTCATTTTCTTCTTGTCGGTTGCATAATCATTGATCGACTAATTTTTTTTTATTATTGTTAGATTTAAATAATCTATCCAATATATAGTACCTATGATACGAAAAGGATTCAGGTTTTAATTATTTTGCATCATCGGTTGAACATTTTTTTTTCTATCTTTGCAAATAAATTATTGTTAGATTTAGAAAAATACTAAACAAAATAATTTTGTATGAAAATTTGTTATATATTCATGGATTTACGTGGTCATAAAAATAATTTCGGTAAATATTTATTATTTCATCATGTAAGAAAGTAATATTTTAAATTTCACGGGTTTATCCCGAAGAATAATATTTGACTTTAACATAAACAAAAAAATACTGGTAAGCGCCTTTCAAGTTACAAAAAAAAGAAGTCAAAAATCAAAACATTAGCGACTAGTTAAATTTTCTCCCGCGCAAATTTAATAATACAAGCCCTATTTCTTTTTTATAGACCTTAGTCTTGTGACTGAAGGTACCAATTGAGCAGCAAATAGGAGCAATCGATTGGCCTCATGAGCAGAACGAGGTTCTTCCTCGCAGTTTCTTTTCACGCCATAGCGACGCTGGCCGTCCAGATCTTCTTCAAGACTTCTCGAGTGACAATAGATCATCTGATCATAATCTGGTTAATGTTGCTCGCATCGGATCTGCTGTATATTTCCGCGATCTGGATCCCTTTACTCAAGATGACTAGAGATCGATCCAAAGGTACCAGCATTGTGATCTTCATAAAGTTTGATTCTTTTTGCTGTTTTGTCTCTTCACTTATCAGATTGACCTCCCCTGTTTTTGAAGGTTTTTATCTTCCAAGTCTCCTCTGATTCGTGCTATGGAGGTCTTCCATTTGATCCCAACAGAAAGATCGTTGTGGAATGGGAACATTTTGGCTCCTTTTACTTTACAGTGCCTCAGGTACTATAATTGGATTTCTTATAATATAACTAATTGACTTTCTTTGGTTGATATACACACACATAGGTCGAGTTTGATGAGTTTGGGAGAAGCTCAATGTGAAAGTGCAAGAGCTTAACTGACACAGAAACTGTATCAAGAAGTAATATAGAAGTTTTCTCTCATTAGCTTTTATTAATAGAAAATATGTGATACACTGTTTTTCCTCACACTATTTCCTATTCTCTTATTTGTGCTAAGCTTCTACCCTATTTATATTAAATAGGTCGTGGCTTATGCAACAAGCTTTTTTCCAATTCCTAAACCTAATAGGTTTGGATGATTTCCTTTTTTCTTACAGATAAGGATATTATCTTATTTTCTTCTTAAAAGATAACTTTTAATTTATCTTCAACGATTTCTTTTTCTTTGCAAGTCTTCACCTTCTAGGAATTTGTCTTTATCTTCTAGATACTTCGATCTTCTAGATGACTTCAAGCAACCTCTGTTGTATTACTTCTTGAGTTACTTCAATTACATCAAGAAGTACTTCAGCTTGCATCTTCAATCTCCCCCTTTTTAATTTTGAGTCTCTCAAGCACATCTGTCAATTCTTAAGATAGTTTTGCATGGAACCTGATGTTTAGAAACTAACCATAAGATCATACGAATCATCATACATCATCCGTGAATGTCTTGTTGTGAAACAAAAGCAAATACCGAATTTCATAAAACAAAGCAAACAACTCCCCCAGAGCTTTAAAGTCTAAGCTCCCCCAGAAACTGTTCCTAATTCAAAAACAAACTCCCCTAGGAACTGTTCCCATCTCCCCCTGCTTGAGAGTTCAAATTTAAAAATATCATCAATCATCATTGTCTTGGGAACTCATATCCTTCTCAGCATTCTTCATGGTTTGAATCAGGCGTTGAACAACATCAGTGATGGTTTGTAGAGCTTCAGCTGTGTCTTCCGGTGTCTCGAAAACAGCTGATGAACTTGCATCATCTGTGGGCAAATAGATCTGTCCTAGCTAAATGAAATGACATGAGCTAGATGCTGAGTGATCTGCCTTTACCTTTGCTGAAACATTCTTAACCAGTGGCTTCTTTGTTCCCTTAGATTTGGCTTCTTCCTTCTTGACGAATGCTTATCCAACTCGAGCATCTTTCCTATACATGACAGGAGTTACCAGCTTCTCTTTAGTCAAAATCCAAGGTTCCTTTTGTTGCAGAAGTAGTCCATAGATGATCCTGGGAAACACTAACCAACGAGAATCGTTTTTCTGAAGAACACTTAGTCCCATCATCTGATTGTAATTCATCCTGCCAATATCAAACCAGATTCCTGTGGTAATTTTGTACATCAACCGTGCCCTATCTTCAGAGATGTGGTTCGTATGAGTCGACGGTATCCAATTATAAGCTGCAATCAGAAGCAAAGCTGCAAATCGAGGAGGTAAAACCGTGGTACTTATCTTGCCCCAACGACAGTCTTTACCACCTTCACACATAAGGGATGCAATCACGTCTAAACAAACTGTGTCAGCCTCTGTATCAGCCAGCAATTCCTCCTTACTTAATGGCTGAAAACCCAAGAACTTGTTTTTTGCTGCAGGTGAAAATCATACCAGAATTTCCTGACAAATACTTTCACTCCATTGATAGTACTCTCATTCTTTGTCCCAGACAAATTAGAATAGAGTTCTCGCACAACATCTGGGACATAACTTGCCAATCTAATGACAGTCGATTCCAAGTTTGCATTCTTAATCAGACCAAGATATCCCCAAGTATCTTCCTGATCTAAATCAACCAATCGCTCCTCAATAATGCTTCAAGTCACAAAAATGAATACCTTTCTTTGGCGTCAGATGAGTTGAAAATCCGAGAACGTCTTTTGGAATTTGAGATTCCTTCTTGTGGGCTAGATGATTCTGTCCTGAGTTTCTTTTGAAAAAACCTGAGCTGCTTCAAATTTTTTTTTTTGATGCTTTCTACGCTTGATTTGGTCTTGAATAGAAATGTCGAACGACTCAATCTCTTCGTCGGACATGTGACTCTTTCCTTTGGTCTTTTTCTTCTTCGACATGCCTTGATTTGCTTCGGATTCCCCAATTTCTTCTTCGACTTGCTCCAATTGCTCTCTTGATTTTTCATTTTGAGCTTCAAATTCACCCGACTTCTTCTCGGGTTCCCTGATTTTGCCCGATTCCTCTTCACCGACTTCAGCATGCTCATCGTTGTTTCTTACCAACTCTTCTTCTTCTTCGACCATGTTTAACGGAGCTCCACCAAATGGCACAATTTGGAGACAAATTTCTTTTTCTTCACTCGATTCATCAACAAGACAAGGTCGATTTTCATCTCCATCTTTGACTGCTTCTTAAACCTTCTTTCTTCTTCCTATCGGACCCTTTCAAGTGGATTTCACCATTGTTGCAAGCTTCTTCTTTGTTGTTCTTTGTTTTTCGATATAGGGATTTTCTTTTTGTTTTGCCCCCTTCCTTTAAAAAAAAAACAAACACACACACTAGCTAAATTTAAATTTAGTTTCGGTCTAGCCAAACCAAATTTCAATTTCCATCCAAACCAAAATTTAATTTTGTTCGTTTTTTTTAAACATGGTAAACCGAAAATTAAAACCATACCTGAAACTTGAACCAGACCATCATGTAGCTTTTGATTTCCTGGCACAAGAAGAAAATTACTCATCCTGAATCAGTTCATGTGCCAGTCTCCTCTTGTTTTAAAATAGCATTTCACACACTCCAAGTGAGTTTCTTAGGGTAACAAACCGATTAAAATCCAATGGTTTTGTGAATATGTCAGCTAGTTGCAACTCAGTAACCACATGCTCTACCTCAACTTGTTTTGCTTCCACAAGTTCTCAAATAAAATGATGTCGTATGGCAATGTGTTTTGTCTTTGAATGTTGTACTGGATTTTTAGAGATGTCGATTGCACTCTTGTTGTCACCATAGACTAACAGAGAACCTGAGTCCATCCTATAGTCAGCTGACATTTGCTTCATCCATAGTAATTGAGTACAAAAACTTTCCATTGCAATATATTCTGCCTCTACTGTAGATAGTGACACAGAATTCGGTTTCTTTCTTAACCATGAAATTAGATTGTTTCCAAAGAAGAAGCATCCACCACTTGTACTCTTTGTGTCACTTACACTTCCAGCCCAGTCTGCATCACAGTATCCCACCAGTTTTTTATTCGATCCTTTTGAAAACCATATTCCAAGATTCACAGTTCCCTTGACATACTTGATTATTCTTTTGACTGCTTCAAGTGTGACTGTTTAGGCTTTGCTTGATGTCTTGCACACATACCTACACTTAAGCATAAATCAGGTCTACTTGCTGTGAGATATAAGAAGCTTCCGATTATCCCTCTATATATCTTAACATCCACGTTTTTCCATTCTTCATCTCTTGTTAATTTAACCGACATACTCATATAGGCGTTTTTGATTCTTTGCACTTATCCATCTTGAATTTTTTCAACAGATTCTTTGCATAAGTATTATGGGAAATAAATATGCCATCTTCTAACTGAGATATTTGTAATCCTAGAAAGTACTTCAATTCTCCAACCATACTCATCTCAAATTCTTATGTCATGCTTTCCACAAACTTGTCAACCAATATTTGAGATGTGCTTCCAAAAATAATATCATCCACATAGATCTGCACAATCATGATGTTATCTTCTTGTCCCAGAATGAAGAGAGTCTTATCAACGCTTCCTCTGACATAGCCTTTTTCAATCAAGAAACTAGTCAATCTCTCATACCATGCTCTTGGAGCATGCTTTAACCCATAAAGAGCCTTCTTCAATCGATACACATACTCTTGATTTCCAGGATCTTCAAATCCTTTATGTTGTGCAACATGAACTTCTTCTTGTAAAAAACCATTAAGGAAAGCGCTCTTCACATCCATCTGATATACTTTGAAATTCAGAATGCAAGCCATTCCTAAGAATAGTCTGATGGACTCAAGTCTTGCTACAAGAGCAAAATTTTCTATAAAGTCAATGCCTTCAATTTGTGAGTATCTTTGAGCCACTAGTCTTGCCTTGTTACGAACAACAACTCCATTTTCATCGATTTTATTTTTGAAAATCCATTTGGTTCCTATAATGTTCTGACCTTTCGGACATGGTACCAGCTCCCAGACATCATTCCTCACAAACTGTTCCAGTTCTTCTTCCATGGCAATGATCCAAAAATCATCATCAAGAGCTTCAATACGAGTTCGTGGTTCAATTATGGATACAAAGCATTCAAAATGCGCAATTTCCTAGCATGCAAAATTATTGGCCATCTTTTTATAGTCCATTTTGATCCCCTTGGTTCATTCCATCATTAATATCTCTAATAATATCTGATGTAAAATGATTCTGATGTACTTCCTGAGCTACTTTCTGCTCTATATCTGATTTATCATTGTCCTTTGATTCACTCGATTCTGGTTTCTCCGTTTCACTATATGAGTTTTCTTCATTTCACTTGGGCTGTGTATAGTCATCAAAAACTACATTAACAGATTCAGCCACATCTGATGTTCATCTGTTGTAGACTCTGTAGGTTGTACTACTTCCTAAATAACCTAGGAATATACTTACAACGGTTGGGGTCCTTGGGCCCATGGGCCCATGAGCTTAATGCTCAAAACGAGTTGCATTACAAATAATTTACAAAGGAAAGACAAACTACATCGGCTTCCTAACGTCCGTGCTCCCTCTAAGGTTTCCCAACTAAGATTACCTGTAAAACAAATTGGTAGTATCATGAGTAACCTAATGTTACTCAGTTAGTCCGGTATCTAATCTAGCTAAACCCAACCCCAACCCCAACCCCAATAAACAGTCAAATGCAGGAAGCAAATGCAACAAGCAATATGCACCTAATCCTAAGCTTAAAAGCTAGAATTACTCTATATGAGTGGAATCACTTCCACGACCTAAACCTTGGACCCCTACGAATTATGACTCCCAACAGGTGATGCCCTTCACACCTTAAGACACTAAATCTAAAGGCAACATCGCTAACTACATCGTCGTGTAGCGTCCGGTTGGGCGCTATCCACCCCGGACCTTCGAAAGCCATAACATGCTGGAGTTTCACGACGTGCACAGCAGTCAGATGGGACGGTCACTAATTCGCGTAATGCTAGCTATCAACTTAATAACTAGCAACCAAACAAGTATAACGAATACATTATATACATAGCCGTTACACGCACGCAAGCATAACTATTATACCACCTTTCGGTAGCATAATAGTTATACGATGGCAATTATGGCAGCATAACGGATATAAAGGAAGACAGCCATCATAACCGTTATACTATCTAAGCCAAATCATCACCCCTAAATCAAATAAAACTAAGCATGCAAGACATAACCTTAATATGTGCTACCTCACATGTCTTCGAGAACTTACCTTAGCCTAAGTGACTAAGCTTTGCTAACTACTGGGCTGACTTCACTCCGCACTAGCTCTCGCGACCACAGAAGGAACTAACTACCTAATTACGGTTTCTAACTAGTTTTTCATTTTTGAGAGCTAATGAAAACTAACTTGGGGATGTGGGTATTTATAGGGGATGGACAAGCACGAGGTGGAAAAGAGGTCTTCCACGGCTTGACATGTGCCCTGGCATGTGTCATCGTTCTGAACATCGCGGACACTAATCCTTTATCGTTCGGCGACACACGTCCATGAGTCACTATCCGAAGAGATCACAACGTAATCCGGTGATGGCGGCCCTGGTGGCGTTGCATACACGGTATCAGGCGGTGCCATGTTATATGCCAACACATGTCTTGGGATTCCATATTCTGCTTGTAGATAATTATCATACTCGGTACTGAAAGATACGCCCTCTTCAGTTGCCGCATGAGACACATTCAACGACATTGAGATAAGATCCGGTGTCACTAGCTCCTCTAGTATGGGTGGGTGATAATGATTCACTCCTGGCTGCCATTAATAATCCGAGTCTATCTCATATAGTACTCCATTTGGCCCTTCGAACATCAGCCCGTCCTCGTCACCATACAAGTGTCCGGTTCCCAGTTTGAAATCTCCCAATTCTGTTGCTTCCTCAGAAGCATCCGTGATCACCACATAATCACTTTCTGGAACACTCCCGAATCTTCCTCCCACGTCAACCATTGGCACTGGCTCACTCGATTTTGAACTTGCATCTTCATTTTCTTTTTCTAAACCCTCGGATAGATCCGACTCTACGAAACTGTCCGTCTCAACCAACTCTTTGGTGGCAATGGTCTCTACTGACGTCTCTGATGGACTACTTGCCATGTACGACTCTGATTCTTAACCGTCCAGCACCCTTCGCACATGTTCGATTGGCACTACTGAATAATCTCAACTACTACCGTCTGTAGCGTATATGTGACTACTCGGCCCTGCACTCGGTCCAGCATCTGACTATCTCTTCCATAGTCGTCTACCCCAGAAACTTGCTCGTCTCGGCATCTGCAAAAATCCAAATAGGGTGAGTTCTAAAAATAAAACAAAAAAATGTTGGGACATATTGGTTTCCTAAACGGGTAGAAGTGTGACTCAATAATTTACTCGATAAAACATTGAAAAGCAGTGAGTGTCGTTAGCATCAATTAACCATGCTCTGATACCACCTAAAACGTTCCACTTGTAACAACCCTGAACCACTCTTTGACTAAGAGCGATGGAGGATGTACAAGGAGGCGTGTACCAAAAATAATTCAACCCGGTTCTAGCACGTAGCCAACATCCTAGTCAAATCACTCTTAGTATCGCCTCCTCTCACACATGATATTAGTCTTTTCAACCCTTGACCACATGAGAGAGGACGGCCCGGACCAAACCGATATATCATTGACACTCACTCGTTTATCAAAATCCACTTTCCATACACTATATACTTATAGTACAAAACACACATCAAATACATCTACGTATTGGCACCCATTTAAAATCATACATAATACACATTATCCCCATTTCACTTATACCCAACCAATCTACACCAATTTTCCTAATGTCCCAACTCCCATCTAAGCACCTAGGGTTACCTGCAACAAAATGGTGGAATCATAAGTAACTTTGTGCTATGTTACTTAGTGGAACCGGCCCTGCATAAGACATCGTTAGTCTAATCCCATTCCCCACCCCATCTGTTTTACTCATGCACACAATCAATGCTAACTACTCAAACAAGCAATCTACTAAGAGTATGCCTCAGTCGCATCTCTTCTACTCTACTCAACACTAATGGCGCATTAAACTGCTACCATACTAAGTGAGAAGTCTACTACTTCTTTCACTAGTTCTATGGGAACTCTGAAATGCCTTAGCTACATGCATTAGACCATTTCTTCCCAACCATCTAGGATATGCCTCCATCATTCCTTCTTACTTCGGCTATCTGCCTTAGTACATTCCTTCGGCCTCTATGCCTTAGCACTATTTAGGGACATGCCACACTGCATCCCCTCGTAGCCCTCGGGACATGGTTTCCCACATTTCCTTGGCCTCGGAACATACCTCCACGTATTTCCGGATTTACCTCTGGCCTCTTTGCCTTGGTATTGTATATGATATGGATCCAATAGCCGTGAACTCACTATCTCTCCGATCCTAAGGGGTCCAGCCCTTCCAAAGACACAAAGTCAATGACTGCTATACTGTTTCACGACAGTCTTTCCTTTTCATGTCAGTTAAGTGGCCGACTTAACCCTTCGACCAACGGTACGTTGCATAAGAGAATCATCGTGAGTCCACCTTCCAACTGATTCTTTCTCTCATAGTTGGGCTCCAGACTGATCATAACACAGCCGATCATCTCTTACCATTCGGTCTCACTACCGATGGTTCCACATTCAACCACACTATTTCTTCCGGTTGGTACACACACACACAATCAAGTTCTACACTAAGAACTACCACCATTCTAATTCTATCAACATAGAATTAAACACGCAACAATCAGGAATCACACATGCAAGCATTATTATCTACTTATGCAATCACATTTGCATTCTAACTTTACAAGCAATCATACATGCAAGTTTCACTATCAACCTATGCAATCACACATGCATTTTAACAACCTATGCAATCACACATGCATTCTAACAACCTATGCAATCACACGTGCATTCTAAAAACCTAACAACTTATGATTAATTACCATTAATTAATCCTACTTATGCATTCTCCACACTTTGATTAATTCTCTTAATTAATCCTAACATGCATACTAACCACATTGATTAATTCTCATTAATTTATCCTAATGCACACCAATTTCATTTATTAATTATCCTAATTAATTCTAATTTTCTTGATTAATTACACTTATTTAATCTCAATTATATGGATTAATTATCTTAATTAATCTGTATAACCTTGATTAATTATTCTTAATTAATTCAAATTATCATGATTAATTACTCTTTAATTAATCTTACTAATCACTTTGATTAATTACCTTTAATTAATCATAATCATGCATTCTAATCACTTTGATTAATTACCTTTAATTAATCTTAATCATGCATTCTAATCACTTTGATTAATTACCTTTAATTAATCCTAATTATGTAATTATTTAATTAATCTCTAATTAATTAACCTAATTACCCCATTAACGCTAATCACGTGCCACCTATATTCACGTGCATCGAGAACTCACCTTATATATTGCCGGACGGTTGCAAGATGGTGTGTATGCGGCGGGCCTCGTCCTCAGCTTCTTCCGATAGTACCGCGGCTTGCTCCGACGATGCTCTCGTACGGCGGACGGTGTAACAAATCTCTCTTCACGGTATGTGTCTACTTTAGAACAACACTACCACCTCACGAATCATCATCACTCTTGAATCAATCTTTGGTGATCACTCGGACTCACCTTCCACGGATCTTCTTATCGGAACGGATTTAACTTTCGATCATCTCTCGGATCACTCACGAATTTCTTCACTCTCTCTCGGAGAATCTCACGAACAAGACCTCACGATCAAGCTTCAACACCGTTGCCTGTCCTTGGACTCGCGGCGGACCACTCCTTCCGACCTCTCCTCACGACCGGATCTTTCTCTTTAACTCTCACCTTAACTCTCTCTTGTTTTCTCTTGTAGGTGAAGTTTGCAAATGGGGAAGTGGTGAAGAATGAAGGTGCAAGGGTCTGTATTTATAAAATAAGCCAGCTTCCATACAAGGCGACACTTGTTGTACCTCCGGCGACACTTGGTGGCGAAGAAGCACACTTGACAAAGGTGGTGACACTAATCTCTTCCTCTTCAACACTTGTTCAGAATGTTTCCTTGCATGCTAAGGCTTCCATTCTCCTATTGCCACCACGGTTTTGTGTCTCCCTTCAAGATTACACTCGCCGGCTACAATAATTATGTCGTGCCATGTTCCCTTAATGGTCGGCCGGCCGTTCTAGGCATCGGCTACTGTCTCTATTGATAAGAATTCAAACGCACTTTAGTCTTTCAACATCATCTAACCTTACGAATCAACCCCACAATTTTTAGAATTTTCATCCGTACAGTCCGTACATCTGTACCGTTACCGTTCGTACGGTTGTACCGCTACCGTCCGTACGGTCGTACGCCGTTGTCCATACGGTCGTACGCCACCGTCCGTACGATCGTACACTTTCACCCGTACGATCACACTAATTATCATGATTACTGTTCATGGCTGTGATTATTGTCTTGGTGGAAGCTTTTTTTTGAACCATAGTGATCTCCTTTGTACCTGAAACTTTCTCAACTCTTCTAGCACTAGAAAAGTGTGTTAAAACAGTCACTGAGGCATTCAAATCAGTTTGACAAGTGTCAGTCCTAACCTTTTCAATTTTCAGATTTGAAACAAATTTTTGTTTCTCCTTTGGTTTTATCAACTCTTGTTCTCTCATAGTTCTAACCATATGTATTAGCTTGTCAAGAATTTGCAAAGCATGGTCACAAGCATTTTCAGAATTTATCTTGTTATGAATTTGATCTTTGCTTTAGTGGGAATTAGCTTTTTGCGCATGTTGAGGTGTAATGTTTTCTCGGCCTTGTTCCCTTGTAAGGTAAGTGCCTTTAACAGGCTGGGGCAGACTGAGAGGTGCATATCTCTCCCTCATAAGCAACTTTAATTTCTCCCACGTTTTGAGTGGTGGCTCCTTAAACCATAGTCTATCTTTTTCCTCTCGATCCCACCAACGTTTTGCGCTTCCCTTGAGTTATTCAAGACAATAGATGAGCCTTTGTTCTTTGGGAATGGAATAGTACCTAAAGTACTTATCCATGTTGAGTTCCCATTGTAGATAATCTCCTTCAGGTCCTGCAAACTCAAAACATTCAGGTCCAAAATATTCATAACCATTATCTAGAGATAACCTGAATTTTTTCATGTTGGTTAGGGAGGAATTCGCTTGCAATGGGTCCAGCCTAACGCCTTGTTTCAGCTTGTCTCTTCTTGCTTTTGTAGCCCTTGATTCTTTCTGAGCTAAAGAATCACGTCTACCACCTGAAAACCTACAAAATTGATATATATTAGATGATTTATAATCGCTTTCATATGTAATCAATGGTTCAATTTTGTGTGGGGTTTGATAGGTGAGGCTCCATGTGGTGTCTGGTGGTTTTGGTGCAATCTCTTGGCAGCTTTGTTCTTCCTCCGTGTCTGAATCAGAATAGGCATCTTCATGACATGGTTCTTCTATACACGCATCTACTTCAATGCTTAAATCATGATAGAAATCATCATGATGGTTCCAATCGGTTTGAAAGACATGGTAATCACTCTTGGCGTCTTCTTCATCTTCAAACTCCATTTTTGGTGACTTGGTTCTGGATTGAAGGCGTATCCTTGCAAAATAAGAGGAAGGAGACTAAATAAATCAAATCAAAGCAATAAGGAAAGAACAAAGAAAGGCAAAACAAGAGATGTGGAAATTTATTAATTTGTTTTTTTTCTTTTAATTTAAAAATTCGAAAACTTATAACAATAAAAGAGAAAACAATTTTTATTTTTCCTTTCTGATTTTATAAAAAGTTTAGTTTCGAAAATTAAATTAAAAACAATAAGAATAATTTTTTTTTAATGAATAAAACAAGAACTACTTCAAGAACTAACTCAAGAACTAAATCATGCTTTTTTAATTTGATTTTTATAAAACGAATTTAAACATAAACTGAATCAAGTAACTTTTGTTTTCTTTTCTTTTGAAGGTGTTGATGGTGCAGAAGCGAAATAAGCAAAAATACAAAATGCAAGAAACAAATTTTTATGGATTTTTCGATTGATTGAAAGAAAAGTGCAAAATAGAAATTAAAGGATAGAAAACACCTGGATAGGTAGGAGCTTTTAGCTCTGATACCAGATGATACACGCCTCGGTGGTGGGTGTGTATGAGGATAGAGTGATGGCTTCACAAGAGGATGGTCACCGGCCCTTGATGAAGAAGAGATGGTCGAAGATGGGGATCTAACACGATGCCGGTCGCTTCTCTCGTGTGGGATCGATTCAAAGGGGAAGTGATGGCGGATTGAAGTGCACCACAAAGTTGTGATTAAGCTCTGATACAGCACAAAAACTCAGTCTTGGTGAATCACTCACACAAGAACTAAAGCACAAACTAAAACAAAGCACTCGGACTTTGAGTAAAAGAAGAACAAGTCTTATAAAATTCAATATTCCAGGTTGTTTACAATGAGGAACGAACTGAGCTTATATAGGGCTCGTACAAGGCACTTAACCAACGTTCATAAAGTCTATAAAGTGAAAGAAATCGAAACATAAATGAAAAGAGTCGTTGGAATTGATGTGTTGTGATCTGAGGCTCCAAATAAGGTAAGTAGCCGTTAACTTGTATCTTGAGAGCTTGGGTGCGTATAAGTGGCTTCTTGGGACGTCCAGGTTCATTGGATAAGTCTCTGGAGTGCGCACAAGTGAAGAAGGAAGGAGCCGTAGCTTGTTGATCTCCTTTGGCTCCAAACAATGCAAATAAGGTAAGCTCGGCTCCGGATATGGAAGGTGAAGGTTGGAGAGGATCCGCTTGATCCTATGCATCTTGGTGCACCTTAGAATGTTTTAGCAAGCTTCTAGATGTAGAATAAAGTCTCCTGGGCGGGAATGATACGTTTGGAGCTAATCAAACTCGCAAGCTTCCAAATAAGGCAAGTCTAGGATCCTCCGGTTTACAAGTTGAATAACTTCTATGTCTGATCTCGGTTTGGTATGAATCCAATTTTCTGAGCTTTGCTGATGGATAAAGATTTCATACCAGGTCTGTTTGTAGCATAATTCCTTCTGGTTTGATCGAAACCTTCCAAGGAGTGCACGTAGGTCCAAAAATGGTAAGTTTTGTCCTTGCGGGTTCAAGTGTGGTAAAGTGCACTGAAGCTTGGATGGTAAAGCTTCTAGATGGTCTAGAGTATCTCCTGGTTTCCAAATGAAGTGTTGAAACTCGTCTTGATGAGGGGAAAGAAGACTTTCCTTAGTTGGCTTCAAGTAGATCCGCATGGAGGATCCAAAGGGGTGGTTTGGATCCGGATCTTCTCTTGGGTAATTCTACTTGGACTGAGGCTTCATGGTGGATTAAATATGTGTGTGGGCTTCCTTCAGGGCTGGTCCAAACGTTGAAAGACTGAGAATCTTCATGGTTGGTTAGCTCCATATTCTCTGAACTACTTCTTGTAGTACTTCTTGATTCAGCACTTGTACTACTTCTTGCGCCAGTCAGCTCTGAATGAATATTGGTGTTGACCTTTGCATCATCCTGGTATGTTGTGTTTTGGATGTCCGCATCAAGAGGTTTAGTGTACACCAAATGCCAAGTGTTGGCCAAAGAATAACAAGTGTCCATAATGGATGCCACTTGTTATAAGCCATGCACCACCATTTTGCCTATAAATAGGAAGGGTGGGGTGCTCATTTTACACCATTCCACAAGTGTAAAACTAGAGAGAAGGGAGAGCTTGAGAGAGAAGCTTACCTTTGCCAATTTGCCAATTTGCCGCCGCGGAGAGAGTTCCGACGGTTGTTGCCGAGGAGTTTGGGGATTGCCGAGGAGCCTAGCCTTGCCTTTGAAGTCGTCAAGCATTGTGAGTACCGATGCGTGTGTAGTGGCACACGGAGGTTTAGTTAATTACGTAATTAAGATTTAATTAATTAATTTATGAATTAATTTAATTAATTAGAGAAGTAAGATTAATTAAGAGTGATTAATCATGAAAATTAGAATGCATATTAGAATTAATTAAAGGTAATTAATCAAGATGATTTGAATGCATAAGTAGGATTAATTTAATGATAATTAATCATTAGTTGTTAGGTTGATATGCATGTGTGATTGCATAAGTAGGATTAATTTAATGATAATTAATCATAAGTTGTTAGGTTGATATGCATGTCTGATTGCATAAATATGATTAATTAATGGTAATTAATCATAAGTTGCTAGGTTGTTATGCCTGTGTGATTGCATAGATTAGTAGTAATTCTTGCATGTACAATTGCTTGCTTGATTGTGGTGTGTTTAATTCTATGTTGATAGAATTAGAATAGTGGTAGTTCTTAGTGTAGAACTTGATTGTGTGTGCATGTACAACCCGTAAGAAACAGTGTGGTTGAATGTGGAACCATCGGTAGTGAGACCAAATGGTAAGAGATGACCGGCTGTGTTGTGATCAGTCCTGAGCCCAATTGTGAGAGAAATAAGCAGTTGGAAGGTGGAATCATGATGGTTCTCTTATGCAACCTACCGTTGGTCGGAGAGTTATCGGCCACTTAACTGACCTGAAAAAGGAAGACTGTCGTGAAACAGTATAACATCCATTGACTTTGTGTCTTTGGAAGGGCTGGAACCCTTAGTATCGGAGAGATAGTAAGTTCACGGCTATTGGATCCATAGCATATGCGATGCCAAGGCATGAGGCCAAGGGGAAAGATTAGAAATGCAATGAGGCATGTTCTGAAGGGGAATGCGAGGAGGCATGTCCCTGGCGAGTATGTGAAAGTAATGAGACTTTCCTACTAAGAAAGTAGTGGTAGAGAGGAGACGTCCTCTAGACTATGCATGGCATAGTGTGGTAGCATTTTATTGCACCACTGTAGTTGTAATTAGTAGATTGATTGCTTCCTTGTGTGTTTGCTTGTTGATTGATTATTGAATTGATTGTGATTGATTATTGGGGGTTGGGTTTTGGGGTTTACTTTACGTGTTTGGTTGAGTAGTTCCGGCCTCACTGAGTATCATTAGGATATTCATGATTCCACTTTTGTTGCAGGTAACCAGTAGAGGGTTGCTTAGCGGGCGTTTGGACGTTAGGAAGGGATGGTGTAGTTTGCGTAGTGTATTGTAAGTGATGCCTCCCTTTAGTAGTATAGGGATGGAAGTCTATTTTGGTAATGTAGTTGTTTTGGCATATGGCCAAAGAGATCTCGATAAAACATTTGATGTTGTGTACTTTGATGGTTTGATTAATAAGTAATAAAGTTGTTTTTCAAGAATAATGGTGTTGGAATGATGATAAGGCCTTGTCCGCGTCGACACAACTTTCGTCCTCGGTAAGGGTTGGCAAGCCTAATACCCGGTACGAAAGGGACTATGCGGAGGATGGTATTAGCTAGGGACACTGACTTGGTGTCAGAAGCTTGGCCGGATCATTCGAAGTGTATGTCACCCCGTAACAATCTTGACCATGTAGTCGTAGTATGGGTCAGGGTTGTTATAGACCAGATCAAGTGTCAGCCCGCATGTTGAGTCAAAGGGGAGGAGTGATAACAAGATGGGTAGAGACGACAAAAATAGCGAGCCATAATTTCAAGAACAAAGATCCCCAACAACGTATCAAGAAGAGAAGACATGAGAAGCTAAGGAGTTCAAAGAGGTTGCAAGAAAATAATCAAGACAGCACTAATACCATGAAGACGAGGCTGAAGCCAAGAAGAAGGAGTCAGAGTATATTTGATAAGAAAGGTAATTAACTAATTATCAAATATAAGAAGCTAGGTGATAGGTTTCCAATAATTGAAGGGAGATCTATGCACGCCTAGTCTTCAAAAATCGAGGACGATTTTTAATAAGGGGAGGAGGATGTAATACCCCATGTTTTGACGTAAAATTTTGCGGCAACATTGGTACATGAGGATCGAAGTAAAGATGGACAAAGATCGCAGTGAAGAAAATTAAAAACGTGATTTATACAATATCCACGAAGATCTATCGAGGAATTTTTAAGATTGCCGACGTACCAATGCAGATCCACGAGAACGTGAGGATCCGAATGTTGCCGAACATGGATCATGAACGCGGACCATCAAACAGACGTTGGTCAGCATGGACATGACGAATTTCACAAATGCGCTTGAAGCAACTAGGTACATAGCTGCTGCCTGGGTGTGTGGATAAGGATGAGCGTCCTTATTCAAATGCTTGAGTTAGTAAGGTGGGAAGGGAAGAGAATACATATGGATAAGGATGAATACCCTTATCTGAATGGATTAGTCATCACCCGCGTGTCGCCGTCCCATGCTTCCCCCTAGAAGTGGCACCACCTAAACGATGATTAGTGTCCGGACGAGTGGATACGAAGAAAGACGAGTGGATAAGGATAAGCATTCTTATCCAAAGTGGTGACTCATGGACGTATGTCGCTGAACGACGAAGGATTAGTGTCCGCGATGTTCAGAACTATGACACATGCCAGGACACATGTTAAGCCGTGGAAGACCCCTTTGCCACCCCGTGGAAGACCCCTTTGCCAACAAACACTTTGCCGAATTCACTGTAGTTTTTATCTTCAAATTGTGTGGAAAATTCATTTATTTACATCCCTGAAAAATCTAAAAGGGAACTCACATCAGATTATAATGTATTAACCAGGTGGCAATACCAGCATCAAAAGCTTGTTTGCGCCATCAGCAATGCCTGCAAGACCTTCATGTTGCTCGGGATCAATATTATTCAATGCAGATGTCAAGTATTCTCCAGCTGGAGTGGTTTTTACTAATTCACAGCTGAATTTTACTAATGCAACCGCTCCCTCGTTTTTTGACTAAATGGGTCCAACTTCCAAGTCAACATCTGCATGTTGCACTGTTGGTGAAGCTTTTGATGAGAAAGAGGAATTCTGCATGTGTATGCGATTAGTAACATATAATGAAGAGAAGAGATAGAATGATATTTTCTTCCAACAGCTCCAAAAAGAGAAGCATCCATGATGTGATGATGAATCGTCCTCAGTGTAGGATAGAGAAAAAGAATCGCCGGAGTCAAGCTAGCCATTGACTTTTCTGTTCATCTGTCAAACAATTTTTCATTTTCTTCATGCAACCTCTGCAAAAAACAACTACTCTCTCTAAACAAATGTTTAGGTCAAATAGCATTTGGGTAATTCAAAACATGGAAGTCACTAATAAAAATGTGCTCAATAGGAAGGCGAAGCAAAACCTCAATCAATGGATCACGTTTTTCAGTTTTCTCCCTTAGGTTTCTTGTTAACAAAAGAATCGACTGTGTTCCTAACTGCTATGGGCTGAGATTCCAAGGGATCACTCGACATAATTGTCATGTCAGACTTAAGGCTTCACTTAGTTGTGACTCTAAGTCTTTAACTTTATGCTTTGAATGGTACGATAGGAGAGAGGCAGAGGACCAGTGGATGCAGTTTGCAATAAATGTACCAATCAAAAAAGTTTTTTAAAAATATGGGTCAACTGCAAAAAAAAAATTTCTTTTAGTGATAAAAGCAGGAGAAACAAACGTTTTTTTCTCCCACCCATATATTGAGGTGATCAAAGCAGTTCAAATTTTAAGAAACGAAAAAATCGAAAAAGTAAATAAAATTTTCATCTATAAAATGACATGCATACTTCTTTACTCTCAATGCCTCATTTATCTATAAAATTACATTAAAAAAATCTCTTTTTAATATTTTGATTTGTTTCACTATTTCAACTTTATCTCTAATTTTTTCATATAAGTATTATCCTACAAGGTAACATTTTTGGTCTGATTTTTTTGTTCTCAAAATCTGTTTTTCTAGTCTTTTGTGGGTCATTTATTTTGCTATAGGAATCTTAAAAAATCGTTTTAAAATGAAAGTAATTGGGTTTGATTTGATTTTGTCGCATTACACATTTTTTGTAATCATGCTATGTTTCTTCTAAGAAAAACATGTATAAATCATGGAAATAATTTTGATATTGTAGATAAGTTTTTTTACTCCAACTCATGTTAATCTGGTTAATTTATAATTTAAGTTATATTGTATGTTACTTTTCTTTCATTACTTTGTAATGTTCATGTGATTATATTTTCTTCTATTCCAAAATTTATTTCATACCGTGTCACTTGTTGTTCAATAATAATAAATATATTATTAGTTTTCATCAGTATAGAACCGTTTAACATATGTTTCGTCACTAAGTCAGATATTTGTAGACCATTTTCCGCTTAATTACAAAGTGAAAGCAACAATATAATGTTTTGATCCATAGCGTGATTTTGGTAGGGTAGAACATCTATTTTATTAAATTAGTTCACATATATAAACATTGGCAGCTCATTATTTTTATTCGATTTTAATTTCCTAATTTGCTACGGTTGATTTAGTTTGTAATATTCTAACAAAAGAACTAAACTTCAATGTATAATGAAATAGAGAAAATAGTGACCAAAAATAATATTAGAGAAAGTATTATTTAATAAATGTTTTGATGTTGCAGTGTTGAGAAAAGAGGTGTAGTAAAGTAAGTAGACACTAGTATTGGAAAAAGCTGCAGGTATTATTGGGTTGCTCAATTTATTTACTTTGCAATATTTTAACAAAACAATTCGTTTAAGTAAGTTTATATTACTTCATATTTAATATAGACATGCAAATAAATAAGTATAATAAATTCATACATGTTACTTTGTCGATAAAAAACATTATACATAGTTTTTTTATATATATATCATGTTTATTTATAGATCACACTAAACTAATATCATTTTTATAATCTAGAAAAGTATAATATTTATTCAACCTATCATGTAGTATATAATAATTTTTTGTTTTGATAATTAAACTAATATTACTTTTGTCATTTTAAAAAAAAATTGTAGATATAGCGTCTAATCATCGACAAAACCCATATGATTTTGAGGAAGAAGATACAATTGTTCCACCAGAAAGAGCGGCACGGATAAATAGTTACAACTCAACTTTTCTATATTTTATAGCAAATAAAATTTAAATTAAAAAACACATTGAGAAATTTGGTAATTTGTAGAGTGAAGACAATTTTAAATGGACTCCTAGCAGAGAAAGAATATTTCTTGAGTGGTATGATCAAGCAATTCCATGAGTAATTACCGTTTCAAAGATCCTACACCTCTTGGTAGAGAGTTTCTCGTTGATAAATTCAACCAAGAGTTCAATCTCAACATAAATTATCGGTTCTTCAAAGAAAAACTTGATCAACTAAAAAAAAGGTACAAGAAGTACAAGCATCTTGCGCAAACGTCTACGGGAATCTCAGTTGATCCTACTACATTTGTAATATCTGCATCTAATTCATGGTGGAAAGAGCGTGAAGTAATTAGTACTTACAATGAAAATCCAAAAATTTAGAAATTTTACATATACATAAAATTTGTAAACTAAAAATTTTATAAAAATTTATTAACAGGTATGTAAGATTGTAAAATCATTTAAACGAAAGCCGCCAGAACTCTGGGATGTGATGCAACAATTTTTCATATTATATGACATCCAATTACAGTCTCAATACTCTGTGCACCAACGAAGAGAAGAGTTGTTGAATAAGGGCAATGTTTTTAAACCCGACCCAGACAATGAACCGGAGTAGTGTCCGGGTCACCGGGTCATCCGGTCCACCCGGATCAACCGCGAGTTATCAATTTTAATGTATTTATAGAAATTATATATATATATATATAGTTTTATTAAATTAAAGTAAAATATATTAGTAACATGTTTAACAAAACATACGAAATCCAAATCCAATAACAATAATAAAATACTTTTACTTTTTAATTTCAAATAGATTATTAATAATACAATATAAAATTCATATATCACGTTATTCATTCACATGCAACGTTGAATACAAACTTGAAGAACAATAAGCAATCCTTTTGATTTTAGAGTTTGAAATGAGTTACCAAAAACGTCAAGAATTTTACTACGTCAATTATCAACATCCCATGATATATATATCTGTAAACCTTGATATAGATTTATATATCACGATATTTTAACATATATCATAAATATGTTTGACATATCTTTAATATATGTTATGATATATATTAGAATTTCTTGTTATATATTTACATATCCTGTTATATATTAACATATCATGTTATCATGATTTTGGTTTCCGGATTACGGATAATATCATGTTACGTAATGGTCTAGCGCGTATGCATCATTACAGAGCAGTAATTGCTATTGCGTCGCATTGTGCGGCATTGGGCAGGAGATAAGATAACACGCTACTTGTGACAAAGCAGAAGAGTCGTTATCATTGCAATTTAAGAACTGAGACGGGGCAGAGCGTAGGACCCATTGCAATTAATGCTCATGCATTTTGTCTCCATACCAATTAATGCTCCTGCATTTTGTCCCCTACGTCTTTGTTTCGTCTCCTACGCGAAGGCTTTGGTTTCCTAAAATATTTTCTCTTTCTCTCTTTTTGCAAATTTTGAAAAACTGACACATGTTCCCTAATTCTTTTTCAAAACATGGGTATTTGGCTAATTGACTCTTCTTTTTCCATCCATTTATTGAGGTGGTCAAAGTAGTTCATCTTTAAAAAAAAAAAAAAAAAAAAAAAAGTAAATAAAATTTTCATCTATAACATGACACTCATGCATAATTTTTAAACTCTCAAACTAACTCATCTATTAAAAAAAACTCTCTGTTTTTAGTCCTTTGATATGTTTCACCATTTCAACTTTGTCTCTAATTTTCTCATAAAAGCATTATCCTACAAGGTAACATTTTTGATCTGATTTTTTTTGTTCTGACAATCTATTTTTAGTCTTTTGTGGGTCGTTTGTTTTGCTAGAGGACTCTTAAAAACTTTTTTTTTTAATGAAAGTAATTGGGTTTGATTTAATTTTGTCGTATTACACATTCTTTGTAATTATGCTTTGTTTCTTCTAAGAAAAACATGTATAAATCATGGAAATGATTATTATACTTTTTAGATAAATTTTTTTACTCCAAATCATGTTAATCTGGTTAATTTATAATTTAAGTTATATTGTATGTTACTTTTCTTTCGTTACTTTGTACTGTTCATGTGATTATATTTTCTTCTATTCCAAAATTTATTTCATACCGTGTCACTTGTTGTTCAATAATAATAAATATATTATTAGTTTTCATCAGTATAGAACCGTTTAACATATGTTTCGTCACTAAGTCAGATATTTGTAGACCATTTTCCGCTTAATTACAAAGTGAAAGCAACAATATAATGTTTTGATCCATAGCGTGATTTTGGTAGGGTAGAACATCTATTTTATTAAATTA
>SMJT01000035.1:1618261-1735174 GCA_004349715.1 Crucihimalaya himalaica | reverse complement strand
TGGAATTGTGTAATTGAGAGGTGCACGGTTTGGTCATCAACCCATGGGAATAATGTGCCTTTGAAACCAGAACAACCTAGTAGGAAGAAGCTTACTAAAGCTGACAAGAAAAAGAAGAGAGGTATCAATGAGTCTCCTAAGAGAAAATAGAAAAAAAGGATCATGCACTGTTGAGTATGTGCTTCTACAAATCACAACTCTAGGTTTCATAATAAAAAGCATAATGCTCAGGTATGATGTTGTTCTAGTGTGTGTGTGTGTATAGTGCTCATGTTTTTAGTTCTTTACGTCTATCGTTCTTTTATTGTGTGTATAACATTTATGAGTTTATTGAACGCTTCTCAAACTAGTCAAGTGGAGGCTTCTTTATCCAGTCAAGTGGAGGCTTCTCAGCCCACTCAAGTGCAAGCTTCTCAAGAATGTCTCACTCAATTTTAAGCTAGTCAAGCTTAGGGGAGGAATCAGTGTATTTAGGACTGAATGACCAAGAGTAGGATTTAGATTTGGGTCAATGTAAGTTGTTGTGGTGGAGATGTTTTTTACAACAATTGTTAGTCTTTGAACCTATTGCTAATTTCGGATTTGGTATGTTTTTGTGACTGGTTGTTTGAACCTGTTACTAATGTGTTTTGTTATGTTTTTTTGGACCTGTTGCTAATGTTGGATTTGATATGTTTTTTTGTTCTTAAAGTGCATTTACATTAGCAAAATGAGTACAAAAATACATTGTAATCAAATAAGGATAACCCAAATTCATAACATATTCAAAATGAGTACATAATCCCTGCATTACATAACCAATATTAATAACATTTCATAACTTAACAATACACCATATAACCATAGTTTAATCCAATGAATACAAGATTCATCATATAACCATAATCTTCAACCAAATCACCATGAGGATACATCCAATGACAACAAGAATATCTCATTTAAATCGGATTTAGCTTCTATACGAACTTCAAGTATCTCATGATCAAGCTTCATTTCCATATTTTTAACCTTCATTCGATCTGTTTTCATCTTCTCAGACTCTTGCTAAACTCTCGAGTGTTTCAATTCACATGTCTCTATAGTTAATTGGTGTGCTAGAGCGTGAAAAACTCTACTATCACTATGCTACAGACTGTGAGAAGACTTGCCATAACCCAGATTGCTAGAAGATCTGCAATTTCTCATGATCATAAAGGTATAAGTTTGTTTTGTCTAATTGCTTGCTTCTTTTGTGTTTCTGTGATTTTGAGTCTAGTTGCTTGCTTCTTTTGTCTCATGTATATGTACACCATATGTGTCTCGGTTCCTCAACGATGAGCTAAAAAAGGCTTTTGAGTGCAAGATTATTAGGAGCACAAATGGAAACTATGAAACACTGATCAATGGATGTTTCTTTAAGGTGAACCTGGGACAAATGATTTGCAGTTGTAGGAAGTGGGAAATTTGTGGAATTCCCTGTGAACATACTCTTGGAGTCATTCTAATAAAGAAGCTAGTACCTGAGGAATTTGTTTGTCATTGGTTCTGGACATCTATGTCGAGGAGGAACTACACGGATGGAATTGTGTAATTGAGAGGTGCACGGTTTGGTCATCAACCCATGGGAATAATGTGCCTTTGAAACCAGAACAACCTAGTAGGAAGAAGCTTACTAAAGCTGACAAGAAAAAGAAGAGAGGTATCAATGAGTCTCCTAAGAGAAAATAGAAAAAAAGGATCATGCACTGTTGAGTATGTGCTTCTACAAATCACAACTCTAGGTTTCATAATAAAAAGCATAATGCTCAGGTATGATGTTGTTCTAGTGTGTGTGTGTGTATAGTGCTCATGTTTTTAGTTCTTTACGTCTATCGTTCTTTTATTGTGTGTATAACATTTATGAGTTTATTGAACGCTTCTCAAACTAGTCAAGTGGAGGCTTCTTTATCCAGTCAAGTGGAGGCTTCTCAGCCCACTCAAGTGCAAGCTTCTCAAGAATGTCTCACTCAATTTTAAGCTAGTCAAGCTTAGGGGAGGAATCAGTGTATTTAGGACTGAATGACCAAGAGTAGGATTTAGATTTGGGTCAATGTAAGTTGTTGTGGTGGAGATGTTTTTTACAACAATTGTTAGTCTTTGAACCTATTGCTAATTTCGGATTTGGTATGTTTTTGTGACTGGTTGTTTGAACCTGTTACTAATGTGTTTTGTTATGTTTTTTTGGACCTGTTGCTAATGTTGGATTTGATATGTTTTTTTGTTCTTAAAGTGCATTTACATTAGCAAAATGAGTACAAAAATACATTGTAATCAAATAAGGATAACCCAAATTCATAACATATTCAAAATGAGTACATAATCCCTGCATTACATAACCAATATTAATAACATTTCATAACTTAACAATACACCATATAACCATAGTTTAATCCAATGAATACAAGATTCATCATATAACCATAATCTTCAACCAAATCACCATGAGGATACATCCAATGACAACAAGAATATCTCATTTAAATCGGATTTAGCTTCTATACGAACTTCAAGTATCTCATGATCAAGCTTCATTTCCATATTTTTAACCTTCATTCGATCTGTTTTCATCTTCTCAGACTCTTGCTAAACTCTCGAGTGTTTCAATTCACATGTCTCTATTCATTGGAATTGTGTAATTGAGAGGTGCACGGTTTGGTCATCAACCCATGGGAATAATGTGCCTTTGAAACCAGAACAACCTAGTAGGAAGAAGCTTACTAAAGCTGACAAGAAAAAGAAGAGAGGTATCAATGAGTCTCCTAAGAGAAAATAGAAAAAAAGGATCATGCACTGTTGAGTATGTGCTTCTACAAATCACAACTCTAGGTTTCATAATAAAAAGCATAATGCTCAGGTATGATGTTGTTCTAGTGTGTGTGTGTGTATAGTGCTCATGTTTTTAGTTCTTTACGTCTATCGTTCTTTTATTGTGTGTATAACATTTATGAGTTTATTGAACGCTTCTCAAACTAGTCAAGTGGAGGCTTCTTTATCCAGTCAAGTGGAGGCTTCTCAGCCCACTCAAGTGCAAGCTTCTCAAGAATGTCTCACTCAATTTTAAGCTAGTCAAGCTTAGGGGAGGAATCAGTGTATTTAGGACTGAATGACCAAGAGTAGGATTTAGATTTGGGTCAATGTAAGTTGTTGTGGTGGAGATGTTTTTTACAACAATTGTTAGTCTTTGAACCTATTGCTAATTTCGGATTTGGTATGTTTTTGTGACTGGTTGTTTGAACCTGTTACTAATGTGTTTTGTTATGTTTTTTTGGACCTGTTGCTAATGTTGGATTTGATATGTTTTTTTGTTCTTAAAGTGCATTTACATTAGCAAAATGAGTACAAAAATACATTGTAATCAAATAAGGATAACCCAAATTCATAACATATTCAAAATGAGTACATAATCCCTGCATTACATAACCAATATTAATAACATTTCATAACTTAACAATACACCATATAACCATAGTTTAATCCAATGAATACAAGATTCATCATATAACCATAATCTTCAACCAAATCACCATGAGGATACATCCAATGACAACAAGAATATCTCATTTAAATCGGATTTAGCTTCTATACGAACTTCAAGTATCTCATGATCAAGCTTCATTTCCATATTTTTAACCTTCATTCGATCTGTTTTCATCTTCTCAGACTCTTGCTAAACTCTCGAGTGTTTCAATTCACATGTCTCTATCTCATCTAACATTGCCTCATCAACCCATTTGAAAATATGGTCATCATTCATAAGCTACAACATCATGTAAACAACCATTACATACATCAAGAAGCATATGGGACTCAACATTAAACAAAAGGATTAGGTAAATGCACCTTATTTGTTGCATCATATGCACATCAAAAGTATCTCCAGTAAGGGTTTGCCTCCGATTTGCTAATTCTCGCCAGCTTTTCTTCCCCACAATAACACCTCTTAGGTACACCTACAGTTCTTTCTCTTGTACGGGAACTTGATGATCCACTCGAAATTCTAGATATACTTACTCATGTCAACCTAGAAATGAAGTTAATCAAGAAATTAAGAAAATTGATGTATGATAAGAGAAGGGGCCCAAATTACCACACAATTAACACGATAGAGTATCAAACATAAGAAATAATCTAAGAAATTCAAACAATAACAATAGAATTACCCTATATTTTAGAAATTTGAGCTAAAATCCACTGATTTGGGGATTTGAGTGATTTAGGGTTCTAAGTTTTCAATTTGGGGATTTTTAGTGAATTGGGAGAAAATAAATGTGTTGGGTTTTAAATCGGGTTGGGTTCTACACAAAACAGGGTTACAATTTGGCTTTGTCATAGTTTTGTATCAGTTTCGGTAATAAACCGTCGAAACTAACATCTATGAGGAGTGGGGTTTAAAAGTTTTAATCCAAAGACATATAGCATTGAAAATTTGTTTTCATGGGGAATTAGAAAGAGGACATAGTTCGGGCGACATTCATGGTTATATGATAGTTCTCGAGGGAAATAGGTCGTCGATCCTTATAATATGATACAACTCTTCTTATATACACAGAAGAGACGAAGAAACTAGGAAACTAAATATACATCAATTATTATAAGAGAGATATGTTAGTTATATCTAATACGTCCCCTCAAGACGAAGCACCGGAGGTGAGGCCGATCTTGACAAATAGATTCTGAAATCGAGTGCGGGAGAGATGTTTCGTTAGTGCATCGACCAACTGATCAGTGGAGGAGACATGAGTCACTCATATGTTAGCGGTTTGGACATGTTGAAGCACAAAATTATAATCTAAGGTGAGATATGATGCTTCATTCTTGAGTGAAATACCGAGTTAGCACTGAGATAAGTGGCGCCTTTATTGTCACAATATATGGTTGGTGTGATGGTGATCTTGATGTCGAGTTCTCTTAAAAGATAAGTAATCCAACAAACTTTAGAGGCAGTTGAGGTGATGGACCGGTATTCTACCGCGGTGGATGAGCGTGCAATTCCCGTTTGCTTCTTGGATGATCGTGCGATAGGATGTTTACCAAAGTAGACTATATAAGCAATTGTGGATGTAGAATCATCTTTATTTACCGCCCAATCTGCATCGGTGAAGGCATGGAGATATGGTGGGTTGTTTGCTTTGAGGAAGATTCCAATGGTAGGTATTCCAATAAGGTACCAAATATTTCATTTCACTGCGATCCAATGATCTGTTGTAGGTTAATGCATGAATTGCGATAACTTGTAAACAGCGTAAGAGATGTCTGGTCTTATTAGGGACAAATAATGTAAACTCTCATCAATGGCAGCACGAAATTCAGTTGCATCAGGCAGAGGATCACCGGTTTGGAGTGTAAGAACAGTGCTCGGACACATCAGTGTTGGCATCAGTCATATTGGTCCTATGAAGAAGATCTACAATATAACGAGTTTGAGTTAGTAAATGTCTAGATTCATTGCGGTGGACCTCAATGCCAAGAAAGTAAGAGAGGTCTCCTACGTCTTTAAGAGAAAATCTGGTTGAAAGAGAGAGTTTGAAATGGTTGAGATGCGTCATATGTTGTTTCCCGTGATGATTAAATCATCAACATACACAATCATGTAAAGAAGAAACCCATTATGATTGTAGATGAATAAGCAGGCATCAGCTAGAGAGTTGATGAAGCCAAATTGAAGTAGGAATTGTCACAGCTCATTGAACCAAGCTCGAGGAGCTTATTTGAGTCCATATATCATTTTACGTAGCTTGCAAATTGCTCTCGAATTTTTGGGATCATGGAACCCCGGTGGTTGTGTCATATAAAATTTCTCTTCAAGTTTCCCTTAAAGAAAAGCGTTGTTAACGTCCAACTGTTTAAGGGGCCAAGCACAGGAAACAGAGACACTAATGATTAGTCAGATTGTTGCTGGTTTAACAACCGGACAAACGTGTCTTGGCAGTCGATTCGTTGGTGGAAACCTTTGGAGACTAACCTAGCTTTGAACATGTCAACTACAACATTAGAAAGATGTTTAATTGTAAAAATGCATCGACATCCTACAATATTGGGAGCTAGTTCTGGTGAGACTGATCATAAGTATGATTGCGAGTAACAGAGTCGATTTCATCTTGCATCGCCTTGCACCAGTGTGGATCTTTGAGAGCTTGTGCGACAGTGGTTGGTACTTGTTCTGATGGTGGGATAACAACAGCATGAAGGTTGAGTTTGTTGACTAGTTTACGCTCTCGTTTACTTGTTCGACGTAGTACTGGTTGTGTTGTCAAAGATTATGTTGGTACTTCAGCCATTGGTGGAAAGGGTGGATCTAGAATAGTGGTTGTTGGAATAGAGCCAGAAGATTGTTGTGGGTCTTACAGTGGTATAGGAGCTACCTCAATAGTGTATGGAGAAGAATCTGGTGATGTTTGTGTTATTGGTGGTGTAGGCAGTGAGGTAGGCGCTTGAGGCTGAGGAATAACAACAATAGTAGGAGTTGAGTTAGGAACCAAGTCTGATTCTTCAAGTGCTTTGGGAGTGGCGGTGATTGAACCTAAAATATTAAACGGAAAGACAAATTCATAAAAGACAACAAGACGAGAAATATAAATACGAGTAGTTTCAAGTTCAAGACGAAAATATACATTTGTGTAGTAGATTATCCTAAAAAGACACATGGTGATGAATGAGAATCAAGTTTGTGTGATGCATAAGGTCTAAGCGAAGGAAAACAAAGACAATTGAAAATGTGTAACTTCTCAAAATTTGGGTTACGACCAAAAAGTTTTTGAAAAGGCGAGTTAAGAGAAAGAGTTGGTGTGGGCATACGATTGATTAAGTACACATCTGTTGTAATTGTATAGGCCCAATATGACCGAGGCATTGAGGCATGTGACAGAAGAGCAAGACCCATTTCGACGATATGTCGGTGACGGCGCTCAGCAAGCCCATTGTGTTATGGTGCGTGAGGTTGAGTGGTGAAGTGAGATATACCATGACTCTAAATAAAATGTTTTAAGTGTGATATACTCACCACCATTGTCTATTATAGAGTTTTGAGTTTGTATTGAAATTGATTTTCAACCAACTCTCTAAACTTTGTAAAAACATCAAAAACTTATATTTTTGTTTTAAGGGATACAACCAAGAGTATCTAGTAAAATGATCAACAAATACTACCTCCATTTAAAAAAAAAAAATTGATTTTCTAGTTTTTCATTTTTCTTCACAAAGATTGATTTCCTACATGATTAATACACTTCTCTTAGCAACATAATTAATTATTTTTGAGAAATGTAGTTTCACCGAAAATTAAAGCATAACTTATTTCTATTGGGGTTTAAGCATTAATGAAGTATAAAGTAGTTTTAGAAACTTTATTAGAAAACAAATTAAATATTAAATGTTTTTTAATATGTGTAAAAATCCAGAAAAATGAGTAGTACATAATACTTAAAAACATCGATTAAATATAAGGGAGACGTCCACACATCAGAAAACACTATATCAAGAGGATGTTTTGATTGAATAAAGGATGAAGTGAAAGGTAACTTATGCATTTTATTGATTGAACAAGCATTACAAGGGTTATCCAATATAACATTCGAAAGAAGAGGTAAATCAAACTTTGAAATTATTGTTTCTAAAATCGAAAGAGCGGGATGGCCTAATCGAGATTGCCAATCATACATGGTTGTCGTAGTTGAAGAAACGAATGCAAGAGATGGATGAACGAAAGAACTAGTAATTGGCCATTTGTATGTGCCATCCATAGGTTTGCCTTCCAAACGAAGGGTTCCCGTTTGCAAATATCTCACCTGAAGTACGTAGGAGTAAAGGTAACATAAACATCATTAATTTTGCATAATTGAAAAACTGATATAAGATTATTAGAAAGTGATGGCACATAAATGACATTATCCAAGATGCAGGGGCGAGTATAAGAGGGTATTGATAAAGAACCAGTGCGTGAAATCTGTAATCCCAAGCCATCTCCGAGCATTACATCACGCACCACTATCAACGAGGCAGGTGGAAGAATCTGACATCATTGCTGGATTTGCTCTTGGCTGCCACGATTGGTGTTGCTAGGGGGATTACCAAGACTAAGGGGACAGGGAAGGTTGCCAAGGTTGAGTGGAGTTTTGACGGCGAACAATACAAAATTCTAGACAATACTTAGCACTATGGCCTTGTATTCCATATGCCTGACATCAACCCATATATTGTCTTGGACCAATGCGATTTTTATTCAGATTGCCTCGATAATTCTGGTTAGAAGTATTGCGGTTGTTTTGGTTCTGTTTGGGCTCCATGTTTGGCGGTTCCGAGAGTCAGTAGCATTTGCAACGATATGCGTGACAGAGACAAATTAAGTGCAACGAATCATGGCTTCGCGATTCAATATGCATTCATGTAGCTCCGTGGAGGAAATAGGTGCATATCGACCATTGACATCACCAATTTCAGGTTTGTAATCCTCGCTGAGACCGGCAAGGATCTGCTCAGTGAGAGTTTCTTGGTCCATGGGTTTTCCAAGAAGTGCTAACTCATCCGCCTTAGCTTTAATGATATGAAGGTATCAGTGATTGATTTTTTGCCTTCCACACACGATTGATATGGAAGCGCAATTGGCAGGCAAGGATGTGCCAGATTTCAGCTGTGGTGGTGGCGCTTGAGACAACAAATTGTACAGAAAAGGAGATTGCCAAAATCATTCACTAAGAGGAGCCGATCTTGCCTCCGCCAGGATTTGGAATTGATTGACCCTCGACGGTGATGGTTGGTTGAGGATCATTAACGGGCTGCTCCAAGAATTTATGGAGTTCATGCCCTTCGAGTAGACCTTGGACCTATTTTTGCCACGTCTAATAATCCAGATCCGTGAGTTTAGTAACACTCAGACATATTCACAGATAAGAGAGTGCTCTGTGGATTTTGGGCATTATACACAGATGTTTGTTCAGCCAGGAAGAAGTCATTGTGAGAGAAACGTCTGGAGAGGAAGATGAAGAAAACTTGAAGAAGAATTGATACAGAGTACGAAGAAAAAAAAAATTGGGGATTAGGTTTAGGAGCATTGCTCTAATACTATATTGAAGTATGTAATGAGATGATCTTATTAATATGATACACCTCTTCTTATCTACACATAAGAGAGAGGAAACTATGAAACCAAATATTCAACAATTATTATAAGAGAGATTAAGGGAGAGACTGGAGAGGAATAGTTGAGGGAGAAATTACAGAGATGTGAGTCATATCTGATAACTGCTTCCTTGGAAAGGAAAATAGCTTCTAGGGTTTGGATTTTTATTCCCGATTTGCTGGTATAGTTCAGGTTTAGGCAGGTCGGGTACGAGCAAAAGTTGATCAATTAGTTAATGACTTTTATTTTCCGTTAAAAGTACCAATGTTAATTCTTCTTGTTGTGCCATTTGTTTTCCCATCTCTCTCATCCTCTTGACCACCGCCTAAAATATATCATTTGTAGAGGTGTTAAACTCCTCGACATGTATTTGAAATGGAAAAGTAGGTGGATCGCGAAGAGGAGTAAATCGCATGGAATCTAGCTTCTTCCTACAAAATATGATAGTATACCTTTGAGAAAGATGACAAGGCATAAATTTCACTAATGTTAAGATTAAAATTTTTACAACCGCTTTGTAATTGCATCATCAGCTCAGCGATACCTTACTCCTTCTTCTGCTTATCGCTTTTCCTCGATTGTCCATAAATCTTCTTAGTTTTTTCATTCAGGTATGACTCGACACTTGTGTGTTTTTTCTTCTGCTCAAACTCCGATAAGGCTGAAAAATCGTCTAGGAGGTCGTAAGTCCTCTCGGTAGATGACCACACCACTAGTTCAGCATCATTGGGGATAAAAATGATTATAAAAGCCCTTAAAATCACACAATATGGTTAGTTCATTCATCTTTTTCACTAACTCTACCCTCCTTTTCTTCAAACTTATTGCTCTTGAGTTGTTATTCTCTATCCATGCAAGTTTTACCTTTTTTCTTGTCATGGTCACTCTTTGATTTTAATTTCACTCTTCACAAAATTAAAATGTTATTTTGGTATATGAAGAAATAATAACACGCGAATTCATCTAACAGAGTTGAAATAAATAGTTAAGATTTTTGGACACCGATATTAGTCATCAAAAGAAAAGTTGTAAAATTTACTACTATTTACTAATATGTATTAAATGTTTACGTTAAGCCGAATCTTTTCGATCTAAATCAAGTTGAAAATACCAACTCAAAAACTGAAAATTTTCCTTTGATTTGGTTAAAATAGTTATTTTAAAATATCATACATAGCTTAACCGATTTTGAACCAAAATAAAACTTATTTACTTAAAAGAGTAAATAATTTTTGATGAAGAACTTAACCAAAAGCCAAATTAAAATTCTACCATACTAAGTTAGATTTGGTTTGATTTTAGTTATATTGATTATTCTCTTAAAACCAAATTAGTAGACCAAAACAAAAACCGGATTAAACTACCAACATATCAAAATCACTATGTGGTTATGTTATTACATGGAATTAAACTATTTGGACATTTATGTTGTTTTTCTCCAAATTTGTGGTCCAAGTCGATATACGGAACTAAAGATTTAATTCAGTGTTGTGTCATTATTTAACTCTAATAACCATATTGACCACATTATCTTATTATTGTGCATCATATTAATTCATAGTGATTGACAATTATTTTGAAAACTAAATGTTGATTATCTAGTTCCTCAATATCTTATATATAAAAAAAAAGGTCAGGATTAAGGATTCTCCATCCTCGTGCCACATAGTTGCCTAAAATAGTGATACGTTTCTTTTAATATTTTTCTCAATCATTCCTTACATCTTTCTTCCCTTCACCTACCATATCCCTTCCTACAACTAACATGTTCCCCATCAATATAAAAAGTTACATTGAATTTATTATGAAAAGAATATATATATTATATATGTTTGTAAAGGATACTTGGAAAGAATTATCACACATTTTGTGTTAAATGAAAATTGTGTTCATCGTTTACCTGCGATAAAATGTTGGTTAACGAAGACAATGTAAGATCAAAGACAACATTATAAATATGTTGTTTAATTGTGTTCATCATTCATCATATGATATAAACCTAGTATTTTTTATTTTATTTAGGTGTTTACCTAGAACAAAAAAAAAAGAGTAAGAAGATTAAATTTGTTGATGATATATGTTTTACAAAAGAATTCATGAATTAATCTTAGAAGACGGAGAATTTTGATGCTAATATTTTTGGAAGAAACTATGTTTAAAAAGTTAATATTTTCCAAAATGCTAAGAGTGCGAATTAGTCAAATTTAAAATAGCTTGGGTTTTGGGAGAGACTTCGAAATAAAAAGGTTTAAAAAAATGCAACAGGCCATGATGAATAAAAAAGATGATACCTTAAAAATTAAAATGAAATTTGATAAAATCTAACTAAAAACCTTTTAAAATAGTTTATTACGAAAGACTGACCATTTTTCCTAGCTAATATATCTATCTCTTACTTTCAAATGATTTTTAAAGAAATATATATTCTCTTCCAAAACAATATGTGAAAGAAAACATAAAGTAAAAGCGAATAGGTCGTACTCTTGTTTTCTTTTTCTGTTTGCATGTAATTAGATTTTATTTCAATAAATCAATCTATGGTGAGATTGATGGATGCAAAAGGATAGTGATGGAGATCGTGGCTCTCTGCGATTTCATATTCTCTCTCGGTGAACTGTGGCCGTCCCCGGTGATGGTTACTCTACCATTTGGACAGTTTCTACTATCTCTAGATCTGTTTACGACTATATCAATGGTGGATCAAATGCATCTACATATGATTTGTGTTTGGAAACACTTATGTTTCCGGAAAATTTCTCCGCTAATGGAGACTGTCTTTTCATGGTTCGTTGGGTTGGATCGGTTTTACGATTTCACCCACGCAGTGCCCGTTATCTCCGTGAAGGGTCTTGCAACTCTTCATGATGCCCAAGACACCCCATTTCTTTTTGGTAAAGAGATTGTGTATAAAATTCGCAGATTATTTTGGCGTCTTCGGTGGAAAATATGGGATCCAGGAAAGTCTGATTTAAGGCGATGCGATGAATCCACGCGAATCAGAATATGGTACCAACAACCATGGGTATCAATTACAACCAAGAAAAATGTTATCTCCGGATGCAAGAGATGTTTGATCAATTTGAATGGTTTGCGATGTAACAGATGGATCGTAACCATAGATTTTCGAAAAAGTTATTGGAACTTCATCCAAACGAAAATGATGATATCCAAGGCAGAAAATCATGTCAAATTGAAGACAAATACGAAGACGGTTGTTTTTCGTTTACAAAAAACTATTAGTTGTATTTGTATTATCTTTTGCTGTCTTTGTAAAATCTGATTCAAGTTAATAAAGTTAGTCGTTAAAAAAAAAAAAAGTAAAAGCGAATAAAAAGAACCCGCGCTTTCTAGTAAATTTTAATATTTTCCATACGAATTAAAATATATATATATTTTACCATATATGTACAAACAAATTAAGTCATGGATTCTTTATTTTTTAGAAGGGGTTTCTTCCAAAAAAAAAATCTCTCCAAATTTCATTGTTTACAATTTTACCCTCAATCTCTAGAACATGCTGATCAATCTTGAAAAATCAAAAGTAATACGTAGTATAACCCGTCTTTATCACCAAAAATTTGTTAAAGTTAAAAACTTATATATCAGATTGAAGCCCTCGCAAGGAGGAGTGCAAATCCACCTTTAAAATTTTGAAAATCAAATATATGCGACCATAAAAAGTTTTAAAGATACGAATGAGGGTTATATTACGTATTATTTCAAAATTCATATGATTGATTTGCATTTTTTAAAGATGAAAGGTAAAGTTGTAAAAATTAGCGATTTGGAAGATCTTTTTGCAGAAAACTCTTATTAAACGTTGTGAAATTTAAATGCTTTCTTATCAAATTTTGTATGAAGATTATTTGACTCCGGTTAAAATAATCCCAACGAAAATTTCATTAGACGTATTATAAACGATATCCAAATATTCTTATTAATCTTAAAATACTTGAAGTAGCCTAAACAACTAAACACACAATGGGCCGTTCCGTGTAGCTATTTCCAGGCCCACCCCGGTATGTCCAACGAGTTAGCAGTCCGGCCTATGATTTTTATTTTTATATACAAAATCAAATAATATTTTTTTAAAAATAAAAATTAAATATTATAATTTTTATCTTTACATCAACACATATTTCACTTATTATATTTGTTTATATACATATATATATATATAGTTTATTTATTTTTATTTAAAATTTGTTGTCGCTTACTAAACCTACCAATCTGCTTCATTGCTTAATCTCCATTAGGGGTCTCTACACAAAAACTCCTATTAAAACCAGATTTAAACAAATAAAAAATAGTTTATATGTAGAACCAGTTCTCATTTAAGATACCGATGAAAAATTCTCACTTTCATCAAGCAGAGATATATGTCGTTTTACATACAAATGGTCCGTAATTTTGTCTAATATATCAATATATAAATTAACTAGATTAGGCCTCGCGTATACGCGGTATTATAATTTAATATTTTAAAATTTATGAAAAAAATCTGAATAGAAAATATGAAAAATAGAATTAAATCACCCGTAAAAATAATTATATAATAAAATATTGAAAACGTCTATACGAAATCATTCACCAATATAAAATCTAACAAAGTTACAATTAATTTTTTTTATTTTGATTATATATAGGTTGATTTATTTCTATTTGAATAATATTTATTTATTTTTAATCATATTGAATTTGTTTTTTCAAATCGACATAAAAAATATTTAATGTTGTCATTCTGAATTTTTTTGCTCAATATCTTTTAGAAGATAGACATTTTCTGAAAAGTATTAGAAAAATCAACCCAAATTAGAGGAAATATTATTTTTTTTATCATAAAAATATATAAATCAACTATTTTTACGACAATTTCATAATAATAAATTAAAAAAAAATTTTCTTAAGAATAGAATAAAAACAAACCGAAATTAGAAGAACAATTAATAATCATAAACTATATAAATATATTTTTTACGATTAACTCATAATAATAAATTAAAATATTTTTAAAAAATTAAAAGGAATATAAATTTTACCAATAGAATGAAGTTGAAGGTATGATGGTTTTGAAGAAAAGTGTTTTGTTTGTTGAGAAAACATAAAACTACTTATTTCTTTATATAGAGTTCAATATTTACAATTTTTTTTTAGGATTAGAAATTTTCTTAATTATGGAAGTTAATTATTTGTATAATTTACTTTATAGAATAAGATTAATAATTTGTATAATTTACTTATAGAATTTCTATTTTCTGAAAATGGTAGTTAATTATTTTTTCTGTATAATTTTTTTATACTAATTTTTGACATTTTTTCAACTTTGACACGTGTCGAAATCTTGAATTTAATAACATGATACGTGTCACCATACTATGAGTTACTAACTTTTGAAAACCATCTTTTATATAATAAGATTATATAAACCTAATTGCAGATACATGCCAAACGATATATATTATCTCTTTTAACTCAGTTTTCTACATTGGCACCATTCGGAGGCTTTGCGTTCATTGCTGCATGGGCAACTTTACTTTTCTAAACAATCTCTATACATTCATCTCTATGGTCAAATTGTTGTCAAGCTTATCCTACATATATGAACTATCAAGTATCAACAACCATTAATCATCTTCCTTTACTTGTTCACTTTGTTGCTGAGGGATTATGTAAATGACCATATTAATGTAATCTTATAACGATACAATTTATTAAAATTCTAATTAAGAAAATAGGCTGTTTCATTAGCTGCAGAGTAAAATGGTGAAAATTCCAAGTTCCAACAAGATTGGATTTAGCAACAGTAACAATGAAAACAAATTCACTCTATTCAACATCATTCATGTCATCTTGGGCCTTCTTTTGATTCATTTGATATACTCAAACTGGCAAGAACCGTGACCTAATCAAATCATGAGATTATAAGACACGAATGGTTCAAGATCTTGACTTCAAAGAGCTTAAATAATTGTAAAAAAAAAAGAGGTTAGATACAGTTGCTTACTAGGGTTGCGTTGCGTGAGCACTGCAGCGCTGTGAAAGTAACAATCACCGCCCTTTTGCTTAGCATGCTGGTAATAATTATTGAAGACAACAGAGGCATGGTCCTTGACAGTGTTGGGCAAGAAGCAAGGCTGGTTAGGTTGAATTTTACTGCAGTCTGCTCCGCCTTGTTGACAAGCCCAGTCTAAGGCTGCTTGTATCACATCATCTGGTATCTGTGGATCGGCTACACACCATTGTCCGAACTCCGCTTGTGCTATAGAAATAGGATACAAATATTATATCTTCAAGATTATGTGTATGTGAGTGGATGTTACAATAAGGTTTTACCTGAAAACGTTACTGTTATGAAAAGTAGAGCAATTGCTATCCTTAACCAGAAAGTTTTCATCTTTACAAGAGGTAAGTTGGAAGGCTTGAGACCTTAAACATGGTCATAACTTGAATATTTTATAGTGTTAGTAGATGTTCTCGGTTTAGAATAAAATATACAAGATCTTAAAATTATGTGTAATTCTTATCAATTGCCAAATCGTTTAGGTAAATTTTTTATTTTTTTTTGGAAAATAACTATATACTTCTTACTAGGAATGCAATCCCATGAATGTTTTATAAATCTATATCATGATTTATATTTATGAAATCTATCCCAAAATCATCTAGATTTGATTTATTCAACTTCAAACAGTTTCTTATAAAAAAGAAAGATAATAGCCTTGATCCATGGTTGATATGGATTGTTATGGAATCAAAACTTCAATTGATTTTCTCCTCCCTTTAACCTTTTATTTCTTTATGATTCTTTTATGGATGAACAATCCGATTTCTTTCTTTCTTTCTTTTCTCTTAAAGTTACAGTACGTCTCTCACCTTTATCTTATGTTTCTTAATTATTATTAAGTCACAAAGTGAAAAAACTCCTTTGTTGTAGTTATGTCCTTTCATCAACTAGCATACACACATATCTATACTTATATAATCATGAAAGAAACAATAGTTGAATAATACTCTTAGATAAGGGAGGAGAGTTATCAATACTTATGAATTCTATTTCACTAATCAAAACAGATCCATAACAATGTCGTCTTTAATATTAGAATCCATAATATGAACTTGAACTTTATAAGTAAACCGAAAGACACATAACTTACATAAAATATAAAATATTCTTACATGATTATATACTTCATAGGCTCATATATCTTACATTTCTCATCTTTGATATACTGGTTATAAGTTTCTTAGATTTTGAAATTTATATAGCTATGTTAATTTACAATAAAATGATTAGAAGACTATATATATATTAAGGATACTAAATAACCATTAAAAAAAATCAAAACAAAAAAATCTATAGATTAAAGATACTAGATAAGTAGTTGCTGATACAAGTATATATGGTCAAATGATCTCTCTATAGAAAGTTTGGTCAAGCTTATCCTACATATAAACTCATTGTTTTTTTCCTAAGAGATTTGCTTAATACAATAACAAAGCTTCTTTCGTTACTCGTGCACTTGTTGCTTAAGGGATAATGTCAATTATCAAATCGATGTAATTTCAATATCTAATTAAAATTCTCCGTTAGAACATAAGCTGTTTCATTAGCGGTAGAAGAGAAAATTAAAACATGTAATCTTTATTGTGCACCAGAAGTAACAAATGAGAGAAACAAGATATCTAGGTGAAATCTATTGCACCATCAACTTTGGAACACAACAGTATATGGAATGGTCAAAATCTGGCGAGAAGGTAAGACCAAGACCACTATTTTTCATCTGGATTCAGTTCATCTTGCCAATTTCTTTGCATCACGAGATATACTCGTAGTGGCAAGAGCCATGACCTATCAAATCATGAGAGGTTCAATATCTCAGTTGGATAACTCTAGAATATAAAGATGGTTTTAAGAATTCAAAGATTAATAAAGAATCAACTCTCATTATTTGCTTTAAAAAAATTACGCAAAACTAAAGCTTCTCTCAATCTCTCAAAACTCATAAGTTATGCCACACTTTGGCACCTCCTTATATAGAGAGAGAGAGATTAGGATAGCTTATGACTCAAGCTATCTTCAAGCTTAAGTCAACATTCTCCCTTCTAAGCTTGAAGTCGATTTTCGCCAAGTCTTGAACACCAATGAGATCCCTCATCACTTTGAACTTGATTCTACGAAGAGATTTTGTTAGGATGTCTGCCTTTTGCTCATTCCCTGGAACATGCACAACATTGATTTTTCCATTTTCAACACATTCCCTTATGAAGTGATACCTTGTGTGTATGTGTTTGCTCCGACCGTGAAACACTGATTTTTAGTAAGAGCAATTGCCGATTGATTATATATCCGAATCATAACCTCTTCACATGGTGATCCAGTGATCTCACCGAGTAAGTCTTGCAGCCAAATTGCCTGTCGTGCTGCTTCGGTACCTGCCATGAACTCAGCCTCACATGAAGATAATGCCCCAATATCTTGTTTCTATGAACACCAAGAGATTGGGCTTTCACCAAGATAAAAGATGTGCCCTGTTGTGTTTTTACCATCATCTGGATCTACATTATGACTACGATCACTTTAGCCTACCAGCTTTGTTGCCTTTGAGCTTGAGCGTTTGAACGTTAGTCCAAGGGAAGTGGTGCCTTGCAAGTATCTTAAAGAGTGCTTCATTGCTGCTCCATGAGACTCCTTAGGATTTTGCATATATCAACTTAATACTCCTACACAATAGGATAAATCTGGTCTCATATGAAGCAAGTAACAAAGATAACCAACATTTTTCCTGAAGCTCGTGGCATCTACTTCCTTTTCGTTTTCAGCTTTAGATAGCTTTAGTCCGGATTCCATTGGTGTGAACCAAGTTACAATCTTTCATCCCAGCTTCTTCTAAGATTTTTAAAGCATAGCTTTTTTGACTCAACGTTATTCCTCCTTCGTGTTGACTTACCTCAATTCCCAGATAGTAAGTAAGTTTGCCAAGATCGCTCATCTCAAATTTAGACGCTATCTCCTTCTTGAAATCGTTAATGACTTCTATCTTTGTTCTCGTGACAAACAAGTCATCTACATAAACTGCAACGAGAAGAGAATTTTCGCTTACTATTTTTTGATAGACCGATGGCTCTTTCGAGCATATCTTGAACTGAAGTTCCTTCAGAATTTGATTTATTTTGTTGTTCCACGCTCTCGGTGCTTGCCTTAGACCATATAAAGACTTATTGAGCTTATAAACTAATTTTTCTTCACATCCTGTTACTAGAAAGCCCTCCGGTTGTGTAACATAAACAATTTCTTTTAACTCACCATGAAGAAATGCCGTTTTAACATCAAGATGATGTATTTCCCATCCATTTGATGCCGCAAGATTGATAAGGAGTCGAATAGTTTCAATCTGAGCCACAAGAGCAAATACCTCGTCGAAGTCTATTCCATAACGTTGTACGTATCCTTTAGCAACTAGTCGGGCCTTGTGTTTATTAATGCTTCCATCGAAATTCCGCTTGAGTTTGAACACCCATTTTAAACCAATTGGTTTTGCCCCGTGTGGTAGATCTGTGAGACTCCAAGTATGATTTTTTGTGATCGAATGAATCTCATCTTCACACGCAAGTATCCATTCTTTTGACTCCTTTGTTTCATAAAAATCTCTTGGTTCATTGTTTAAACATACTAGCAATCGTTCTCCTTCTTCTTCGGCAAGTAATACATAGTCTTCAAGATATTTTGGTTTTGTGCTCTGTCTTTGTGTTTTTCTCAACACTGGTTGAATTTGTTCTTGAGTGTCGCCTCTCTCTTCTTCACATGAATCTTCATTTTCATGATCATCGTTATCAATATGATTAATTTCTGAAAATCCATCTTGTCCAATGGTTACGCCATGTTCTGTTTTAACATTGATGGGCCCTGTTTCTTGAATACCACGATTGCCAAATTCTCCAAAATGAATCTCAAAACTTCCAGCTCTATTTTGCTCCGAGTTGTTTTGATTCCAGTTCCATCTCTTTGTTTCATCAAAAATAACATCTCAACTCACTACTACTACCTTCCGAGTTTGTGGATCGAACAATCGATATGCCTTCGATCATGATTCTGTTCCAAGATGACCCAACATATGTGCTCTGTCGTCTAGCTTCTTCAAGTGCGGTATCTCTACTTTTTCGTATCCGATGCAACCAAACATTCGGAGGTGGTTGATATTTGGTTTCTTAGAGCGGTAAGCTTCATATGGGGTTCTATCCTTTAGTGCTCTTGTAGCTATTCTATTTAAGAGATATGTAGAGTGTCTTACTGCTTCTTCCCATAGGTAATTTGGAACAAACATGTGTTTTAGAATGCTTCTTGTCATCTCCATTCGAGTTATATTGCGTCTCTCAACAACACCGTTTTGTTGTGGGGTATATGGAGCTGTGAGATGCCTTTTGATGCCTGAATCATCACAAAAAGAGTTAAACTCTTGTGATAAAAACTCTCCTCCTTTATATGTTCTGAACGTTTGTATGCTTGCTCCTGAGTCTTGTTCTACCAAAGTTTTAAACTTCTTGAATTTGTTAAAAGCATCGCCCTTTTCTTTTAACAAAATCGTCCATATATATCTGGAGTAATTATGAGAACGAAAACATACTTGTTTCCAGCGATCGTATGCAGTGTTATGGGGCCACAAAGGTCACCGTGTATGAGGTCAAGTGCCTTAGTTGCTCGGTACAAGGTAGCTTGCGGAAACGCTTGTCGGGTTTGCTTATCAAGTAGACATGAACCACAAATTTTCTTCTCGATGTTAACGTGTGGGATTCCTATGACTAGCTCTCTTTGTATCATGGATTTTATTGTGTCAAAATTTATGTGTCCTAACCTCGCATGCCATCGGCTTGAGTCACTTGCTGTTGTTGAATGGAGGCACATGGTGTCTCTTATCCCCATACAAACTTTGTATAGTCGATTCCTTGATCTAATTGTCTTGACAAGCAACTTTCCAAAGCGATCATGCATTGTAAGATGTTCTCCTTTCATTCTTATGTCACATCCTGATTATGTAGCCTGTCCAAGACTAATGATGTTAGTTTTTAAGTCTGGGATAAAATAGACGTTGGACATTGTGAAAAGGTTTATTCAAAGGATAATTGTTATTGATGAAGAGTATCGACATATATACAGGAGAGTGATTTTCTAGAGTATTCTACAGCAATGAATACATATATTTACTTTACATAAGTAGAGGATTGTAAATGAAAATCAATCCCTATGATTATTCCTTAATACGCCCCCTCAAGATGGAGGGGCATTGCGTAACTCCAATCTTGACCAATAGGTTGTTGAACGTTGCGCGAGACAGAGGTTTGGTTAGAGCATTTGCCAGCTGATCCCTTGTAGAGACATGAACCACGCGAAGAGCACCTGCTTGAACTTGATTCCTTACAAAGTGATAGTCCAAAGCAATATGTTTCATTCTGGAGTGAAAAACTGGATTCGCGCATAAGTAAGTCGCTCCCACGTTATCACAATAGATTGTAGGAGCTGACGGCAAAGCTATCCCGAGTTCATCTAACAAAGAGCAAATTCATCGTATCTCAGATGTCGTGTTGGCAACTGACCTGTATTCCGCTTCCGTTGACGATCTTGCTACTCCTTTCTGCTTCTTTGAGGACCATGAAACTGGATTGTTACCTAAGTAAACTATATAAGCATTTGTAGAAACATAGTCATCAGAATCACCGGCCCAATCCGCATCTGAGAATGCATGAAGAACTAGAGGATTGTTGCGGCGGAGAAGGATTCCATGTGTTGTCGTACCCGCCAAGTACCTTAGTAGATGTTTTACAGCTTGCCAATGAGCAGTCCGTGGTGTATGCATGTATTGGGAGAGACGGTTTACTGCATACGAGATATCTGGTCTCGTAAAAGCCAAGTATTGAAGACTTCCAACAACACTGCGATATTCAGTAGCATCTGATAGTTTATCTCCAGAAAACAGAGTTAATTTGGGTGTTGTGGCCATGGGAGTCGACACCGGTTTCGCTGTCAACATGTTTGTGCGAGCCAGCAAATCAACAACATACTTCTGTTGACTTAAATGTAAGCCTGCGTCGGTGCGGTTGACCTCTATGCCGAGAAAATACGATAGTTCTTCATGATCCTTTACCGAGAATCGATTGGCCAGCCCATCAAGTGTTGCCGTGATAAGACTGTTGTCATTACCCGTCACCAAAATATCATCAACGTAGATTAACATATAGACTATCGAACAACCCTTCTGTAGGATAAATAGCGAGGAATCTGCCAATGAATTTACAAACCCGACAGTCACCAAAAAACTCTTCAATTCCGTATACCAAGAGCGTGGTGCTTGTTTCAATCCGTAGATAGCTTTTCGTAGTTTGCAAACATAGTGTGGACGATCAGTATCAACAAAGCCTGGGGGTTGAGCCATAAATACCTCTTCTGTTAATGTGCCTTGAAGAAAGGCATTATTGACATCTAACTGTCGTATAGGCCAACCACAATCCACGACAACTCCAAGAACAATACGAATTGTCGTCGACTTTATAACTGGACTGAAGGTCTCTGAGTAGTCCACACCTGCTTGTTGATTGAAACCACGAGCTACCAGTCTTGCTTTATGGCGTTGTACTGACCCATCAGAGTTATACTTTGTGGTAAAAATCCATCTGCGTCCAACAATCGTGACAGAAGGAGATGGTGGTGGAACTAAATCCCAAGTGTGATTACCGAGTTGAGCATTAATTTCGGCCATAAGAGCATTTTGCCACTGTTCATCCTTTAAAGCCTATGTAGTTGTTCTCGGTACAAGACCTGTAGAGGAAGAGATAGTGACATTAAACAGGTACTTCTTATTTGGTTTGACCACACCATCCTTGCTACGAGTAGTCATTGAATGTTGATTGGTCGGATTCACCGGAGCAACAGGAGCAACTTGAACGTCCCAACTTGAACGTCCGATGGGAATGGAGATTGAGGCAACGACGATGCGTCGGAGCTTGAAGGCTGAGGCTGATTTTGATGTGTAGTTGTTGGATTTTCGGAATGGACTGGGTTAGGAATTGGGGTTGTTGTGTTTAAATGGGCTGGATGGATTATATTTTGTGATGGAGGTTGTTGCTGGGCCGTGGGTTGCGGCCCATTTTCTGTAGGAGCAGTGGGCTCAAAGGAATGTGAAGAAGAATTGGGAGAAGCGATAGGAGTCAGAGAACGTACCTGAGACGCCGATGACTGTGCCGGAGAAATTAGGTACGGCGAAAACAATTCCAGTACCCGTGACGCCGGAGGTGATGAATGGTGATGGAGCTGAGTTGAATCCGAAGTGTGACTGGGATTGAGGAATCGATTTTGTTGAGAGGCAGGAACCGACGATGGGTGAAGGCTCACAGACGGGGGCGACAAGATTTGTATGAGTGGAGTGTTAAGTGACGAGTTGACAGAGGACTCAGGCGATTCTGGTGCTGATTGTGTCAGACGAAAAGGGAACTCAGTTTCTAGAAACTGAACATGACGAGAAACATATACTCTCCCTGTCTCTTTATCAAGACAAAAATATGCACTTTGAGTTGGTGCATAGCCAAGGAAAACGCATTCCTTAGAACGGGAGTCCAGTTTATGCTGAGCATAAGGCCTTAACCAAGGAAAGCACTTACACCCGAACACCCGTAACTTGTGATAGTTTGGCTTGATATTGAAGATTTTCTGATATGGTGAAACAGAGGATAGCACTGGCGTTGGTAATCGATTAATCAAATACACCGCTGTGGAGAAGGCATAGGGCCAGTACATCGATGGCATAGCAGCTTGAGATAACAACGTCATTCCCGTTTCAACTATATGCCGATGCTTCCGTTCCGATAAGCCATTGTGCTCCGGAGTATGTGGTGGTGTAGTGTAGTGAGCTATTCCATGTAAGCATATAAACTCTCTCAAAGCTATATACTCCCCACCGTTGTCTGAGTATAATGTTTGTATTTTTTCCTGTAACCGATTCTCCACAACAGACTTGAAGGCAATAAACGTACTTTTCACATCTGACTTGTTTTTAAGAGCATATAACCAAGTGTACCTTGTAAAATGATCCACGAGTATTAGATAATACTTGAAATTGTCAACGGAGACAACTGGAGATGTCCACACGTCCGTGTAAATATATTGAAGAGGTTTGGTGGAGTTAATAGACGATGAAGCAAATGGCAACTTATGCGTTTTATTAATTAAGCAATCCGAACACGTGAACTGAGTCGACGTAGACGACAATAATGGAAGAGAAAACTTGGAGACAACGGTTTCAGACTTTGAAGGATGGCCAAGCCTATGAAGATAGTGTCGCCTTTGGACTTGGTGACGCATATAGAGCAGCAACTTGAGAAGGTGAGACCGGCCACTCATACAAATCTTCTTTAGTCTTGCCTTGGAGTAATAGGGCCCCCGTATGGAGATCCTTCACCTGAAATGATGCGGGGAAAAATTCCACAGACACTTGGTTAGAATTGCATAAACGATACACCGAAATCAAGTTTTTATGTATGTTCGGCACACATAAAACATTTGTCAACACAAGTGATTTAGAAGGTGAAGAGAGAGTTGTAGAACCCGTGTGAGTTATTGGTAGCCCTGATCCATCTCCAATTATAACATCATCCCCACCAGAATATGGATGATGCAAAGCCAAATTCTGTAAGTCCGAAGTGATGTGATGAGTCGCACCACTGTCCAAAAGCCACTTATCCGCCGTGTGAGAGGAGCCTAGTGCAAGATTAGCCCGAGGTTGCCACGGAGTGAATGGAGTGGACGGAGACGACATCGGTTGACGGTCGGGATTGAAGTTGAGGACAGCGTTTTGCCGAATGACCTTGAACATTGCATAATTGGCAACGACCAAGATATGGTTTTGGGCTCCGATTGTATGTGGGTTGCCAATTCTGTCCAGAGGAGTTGTTATAGCGAGACTTGTTGTTGTTGTTATTATTGGTGTGCGTGTTGTTGGATGAAGTGGACCGATTGTAGTTGTTACGTTGGGAAGCAACGTTAGCAGTGATCGGTAGCAACGTCGGAGCTGTTTTGGAGAGAAGTTTGGCCTTATGATTCACCAACCTCTCGTGAACATATGTAATTGTTGGTGCGGTGTCTCTTCCTTCGATTTGATCAGCGATGGTTTTATATTCTTCTGGTAATCCCTCAAGTATCGCTTCTTTTGTAGCCTAAATCACATCAGCTGTCATAGGTTATATTGATATGTGCCACTTCCTAGACATATCAAGAAAACAAGCTTCGCCAGACTCAGGTTTTTTTTTTTTTTTTTGGAAGACACTCATTCGAAGTGGTTTCATAATCACCTCGTCGATGAAACCAGAGGACTTGATCTCACCGTTCTCCATTGGAGCTGTAAAGGGTAGCCAAAAGTAATATTCCTTGGGGGTCTTGGAGAGGTCTCTTGACACTGCTAAGCAAAATGATTAAAAGACTGTATTACTGAATAAAAATAAAAAAAACTATAGATTGTAGATAAGTAGTTGATTGATTATCATTTTGATACAAATATATATGGCCAGATTGTAATCAAGCTTCCCTAACAGATTACTTAATAAACTAATAAAGTTTATTTCTTTACTTGTGCACTTTGTTTCTGAAGAGATAATGTAAATTACCAAATTGATCATGTACCATATATCTTGGTAAAATTACTCTATGATTGTTTATGTCTTAAATGTGTTAGCCTATCAAATTATTGGTTTGTCTAATGATACTTCGTGATTCGAGGATGCTTTCAAAGGGATATATGGTAGCATTTGTGCGGGTGAAAACGAGCACAAAACAATAAAACAAAGTAAGGAATTTCTTATGAAATGTTTATTAATTTCGAGGAGTTGAATAACAAATTACAAAGATCGCTTCTCTCTTTTCTCTTAGATCGAAATTGTTGAGTACTCTGTTCTTAAGCTAGTCTATGGTTCTTCAAGTTAATTGCGGATCCCTCTTCAGGTCTTTGAGATTTCTTTTTATACCCGAGGTTGATCTTCAGAGGATAAGGATTGTTTCTAATATTTTGTTGGATAATATTTTCAAGTTTTCGTAAATCTCGGAGGAGATAGAGGAAAATCGACTACGAATTTATATATTCCATTTTTCTAAGATTGCCGAACTATTATTTTGTTGTTTTGGAGCTCGGCTTTAGGTCCAATGGGCTTTGTGTCGAATGGGCTATTTTTAAGAAATCTAGTTTGAATCGAATCATGAGTGGTTATTCCGATTAGAAGGGATTTTGCTAAATCCATCCTATACAAGAAGTTTCCCCTCAGTTTGGCAAGCAAGGAATTATGAAGATATCGACGAATTTGGAGGAAGTTTAGCTCGAAATGATCCGGACGTGATTCCACACGTCATCGTTTATGATCTCTTGGCCTTTTCTATGAGAGTTTTTTGAATTTGGAAATTCAAAAACCCTGATTTGTTGCTTCTTAAGGAATTTTTCCTCTAGAAGGTAAAAATCCAGATTTTTTGGGATCTCGAGCCCTGAGCCGCTTCTGCTATGCTGAGCAAGTGGTGAGCGCGTGACATCCTCATGTGCGGGAGTTCGCGTCCATGAGCAACAACTAATCGCTTCAAGAAAGAAACCTAAAGATTCTATCTGGTTGTAGATTTTTCTCAACCTCTCTGTTTCCAAGGGTTCACATTTCAACGAGGTAACATTCCCTTTCCATGATTCGGTTGATTGATTTTTAGGCACGTTTAATTGAGTTTTCTACCCTCACCAGGCCTCTCACTCCTTATTTCAGACCGTTGTCGATTTGCCTTTTCCTCGAATTATGTTGGTGGCTAAGAGCCCTTTTCGTTCAGATCTAGCTTCCCCGACGTATCTATTTCTCGCGAGGCTCCGCCGGCCGAGGAGGATAGGAATAACACTAAGGTTACTGTGGCCGTCTCTGGTAAAATCGCTTTTAGGTCGGTCCCCCTCAATGTGGTTGAATGGGATCTTGAGCCCTCTCGTGATAGTTTCAGCTGGATCCTTGATGAGAACACCTTATCTTTGGCAAAGAGTGCTGAGAGAATGCTCCGGATGTATCAACTGGATCACTGTGGCATCAATTACTTGATTCCGAGCGAACACCAGGCGCCCTTGGACTCCTCTGAAAGGCTACATATGTTTGTATGAGTCTTTTTTTTATCAATTGTGTGTTGTGGTTCCCGCTTCCCACTCTCTCATATCGGAATACTGCTCTCGCCGAGGGTTGGCAATTTGCCAATTGACTCCCTTAGCTATTTCCAATGTTATTTCAACTTTGGTCTTAGGTGTTGAGGCCGACAAACTGGCTTCGGTCTCATTTTTTGAAGAAATCACCTTCTTTAGAAGGAATACATACTGCGAAAGAACGTACTACGTCACTATGAGGAATGATTGTGGGCTCTTGTCTAACGGTTTGACAGTAGCGTGACCCACTAGAATCTGTCTTACTTCTTTGTCAGGCTGGATGACAAGTCGTGCGAGGCCCCTTGGCTCGGTGGTTTAAAGGCGTGGAACTTGACACATAGTATTTTTCTGCGCTTTTTGTGGAAATATTTTTTTTTCTCGTTTGTACCGACATGTGTTGTTTTTTCTTTCGCATCTTGTCCTTTCCTGGTCAAACATATACCGTCTCACAGTCTCTCGAAGATCCAAAAAATTAGGAAGATCTGGAATCGCTCGTGGGACAGTATTGACAGATTCTGTATCGAAAAAGTCGTTTTAAGGATGAAGGGGATCGATGTTCTTGACGTACGCGTTGTCTCTTAGCCAGCTGCCGACCTAATCTATGTGGTCCCATCAGCTTGGGGGACGGGGAATTCTTCTTTGGCCCTGGCTTTCAATGACAATGTTTTGTCCAGTATTTCTGCAGGCCCACCGATTAGCGTGACCAGGGGGGGCTAGGTGATTATCCCTTATGATGATATTCATCTTGATCCTTTTATTTGCGTCAAGGGTGAGATGGTTACCTCTGAAGGCAAACGAGTCGAGACTACGAGTCAGGTTTTTGACCAGATTGGCTGGAACGCTTCTCTCTCACTTCTAGTTTTAAGAGGGGAGTTACTAAGGTCTTTCCTGGTTCCCCATCCTTGATAAAGAGGGCTCGCGTGATAGATCAGTTTTCTAACAGCGATCAACCGGTGGTGTGAGATGATATTATTGAGAATCTTTGATTTTTTCTAGGGAAAGTTAAAGAACAAATGAAGGAGCTTGTCTAGCGTTCTGATAGATGGGAGGCGAAGTATTTCCACCTGGAGAAGGAACTTGCCCAATTGCATGCTCGGGAACGAGAGATCCTCGAGGTTTGCAACCATCTTTTAGCCAAAAACCGTCAATCTGCATTGGAGAATTCTCGATTACGAGCTCAGCTTTTTGTGGAAGCTTCACGGCATTCCAAAAAGTTCAAGTGTCTTTCGGAGAGGTCAGATTTTGAGATAGAACGGTTATGGTGATCTCGTTTTGATTTGGTGGATATCGTAACGAAGAAGGCTCATACACGCTGGACAAGATAAAAAATATACGTTGCATAGCAAAAGTAGGTTTTTCGTCCGAAATTGTCCCGCTTCAACCAGATTTTTGGCGTCTAGGAGGGGCTTAAAAAGTTGGCAGACAAAGGTCTGGCAATCGACAAAGGTGTTTTAGGCGCCCTGGATCCCAAAAGACAAAATGCTGAATCTAAGATCAGCAAGATCCACATCATCGATTCTGGAGAAGCCTATCTTAACATGACGCCAAACCCTTTCCAGGATCCTCTGGCCCAGTCGTGATTTTCTTCAAACGATGCCGTGTCAGATGGTTTGCCGACGACGAGCACATATCAAATTTCGGACTCTTCGGGGATTCCAAGAGGTCGATTGACGACCGCGTCCCTATGGAGTTGAATTCCTCAAAGCAATGACTCGCTTAGATTTTTTCGTGTTGTTGAGTCAGGGTCGAGGCCCACTGGGCTTTACGATGAGTTTGTTTATAATTCTTCCTTTTCTTGGCTGAAGCGTTATTCAAATTTTGTTCTTGATTTTCCTTAAAGGAAAAGGAGTAGTTGAACTAAACACCAAAAGGAAGGATTTTTGCTATTTAAATCAGCTTAGGACTTTCAATTCTTGTATTTGAGAATGCATATCTTTCATTTAATTTTGATTTCTCTTTCTTCTTTACCTCCAGTTCCCGCTTCCCTGATCATGATAAATTATGGATTCGATCTTCCTATTTTGGTGTCCAGCTCGCCAACGCTTGTCTTGTGTCGATCTGAATTAACTTCTCGTGGGAGGGATCTCTATCCCGGTCTTTGAGTGTCGTGGAGCTTTGTTTTTTGTCTCGATGAAGACTTTCATCGATACTCGCGAGAAACATTGATTTCTAGCGACGGTTCAGGGTCGTTATGAAACTCTGAGACGACAACTTCGGTTTCTGCTAGTGGATGCCGCGGCGGTAGAAGAGGTGATTTGGCAGTATGAACCTCATCCTCGAGAATGGTTAGCGCACGGCCTGGACGAGATTTCTTGCATGCCGTGGTGCTTCATGGATTATTGGGATCAGTGTGTGAGGGGTTCTTCTGCTCCTGCAGTACAGCGGTGTCCTTCGTTGGTCTCCATCAGTGATTTTTCTCCTTTAGGAATCGCTGATTTTCAGCTGGGTGATTCACAGCTACACGAATTATGAGATGCTACATAACCCCACATATGAACTATCAAAATGTCATTTTAACTACACCAATAAACAATAATATATAGTGACACACATATACTATGGGACGCTACATAACCACACATGCAAACTATCAAAATGTTATTCTAACTACACCAACAAACAAATAATAGATATTGACATACACAAAATATCAAAAAAAAAAAAATTGCAAACCACATTTCAACCATTTACTATTAAATTTTGATAATTGGGAGTTTGTAGTGTAATTAAGAATAATCGAACAAAGACCAAATAAAACCGATCCCAATCTGACTAAATCTCCCCACACACCATCTTTATAATTCTTCATTAGAACCCTCACGGAAAAATCAAAATCAAAGTTCATTTCATCTTCTTCTTCAACCAAAATTAATTTTGAAGTTTTTGTTTTTATCCATATCTCTTAAAACCATTGTCATGTACTTAAATTAAAATTTTAAAAATAAAATAAAATCACCCGTAAAAATGTATCTATTATGTATTAAGAAGGAGAGTTTTTGAATAAAATTGTGGTTATGTACTTACTCTATACCATTATAAAATTTTTCTAAATTCTAACAATTAATTATATTTTAAAAGAGATTTAAAATTAAAATTATAGACTCAATCACAATCTACAACATATCTTTGTCAACATTTTAAATATTTTTGTACTTTAAATTACTAATTTTGTTTTGTAAATCTGTTTTTGTTTGAATCTCGAAACTTTAATCTTGGTCTTGGTTCAATTTTTTTAATACTTTGTGTATGTCACTATGCATTTTTTGTTTGTTGGTGTAGGTTTTTTTTTGTGTGCAAATAGTTAGGTTTTCCATTCAACCGATCAAAGGGATTACAAAGAGTAATAGTTCATCCAAAACAAGGAATAATACAAGAAGGATGAAAGTATTGATAAGATCTTATGAAATATAGATAGGATACTTCGACAGAAGATCTCGGAGACATGAGCGATAAAGTACCTTTCCACAAGCGAGTATAGCCCTGGGATTTAAAACCGAACCGAAAAAACCGAACCGACCCGAACCGATATTTTGGGTGTTCGGTTCGGTTTCGGTTTTAGTGGCTAAACCAATCGGCTTTATATAAAAACTGCAATCGGTTTTCGGTTATTTCGGTTTGGTTCAAGCGAACCGAACGGTTAACCGAAGTATCAAAACTAAACCTAATACTCTAATAATTCTTCATGTCATGGTTCACATCTGCCGTTTCTTCTTCTCTTCACCATATCCACCTCTCTCTCTTCAACCTATGATCAGTAAGATTGAAGACCAACAACATCTCGAATTTTTGATTTGAAATTTCGATCAAAGGATTGCTTCTTCTTCTTCTATTCTCTTCTTCAACTCCGATCTTCTATTCTCTTCTTCAACTCTGATCTTCTATTCTCTTCTTCTTCCTTCTTTTCTCGAATCTCCTTCTCCTTCCTCCTTTTCTCGGATCTCCTTCCTCTTCTTCTTCCTCTTCCTCTTCTCAGATCTTCTTCTTCTTATTCGATCTCCTTCCTCTTCTTTTCTGATCTTCTTCGTCTTCTTCTTCTTCTCTCTCTTGTGGCTAGGGCGAACAGAGTGTGAGCGGCTAGGGCGAACAGAGGGGAGGAAAGGGAAAGATTGGGCTGGGCCGTTTTTGTTTATTTTAGTTTTATAATGGGCTCTTTCTGTTTATTTTAATTTAGCCCAAAAACGTTTTTTACATGCCTAATAAAAATAATCGGTTATTTTTGGTTTTTAGTTCAAAACCGAAATAACCGAGAACCGAACCGACCCGAACCGTTTTTTCGGTTTTTTTTTGGTTTTTTTGGTTTTTTCGGTTTTTTTTGGTTTTTTTTTTCGGTTTTTTTCGGTTTTTTTGGGTTTTCGGTTATTAACCGAAAAAAACCAAAACCCGAGAATATTTATAATCACAACCGAACGGTTAATTTCACATAACCGAACCCGAACCGAATAGCTTTTTTGGTTCGGTTCGGTTCGGGTTTTCGGTTAAGGTTTTTTTGCCCAGGGCTAGTTAGGACTTTAAAAATAAAAAATAAAGTTAAAGTGTGATTGGAGGAAATTTGGCTGTAGATACTTTTAAATGAAGTAAAAGTCTTTACAGTCGCACGCCAATCGGCCCTGAGTCATTCTTCTGTTTATAAACTTAAATCTATGTCTAAATCACTGTCTGTTGTTTTTACTAAAGATTCTACTCCAGAAAAAAGTCATTGCAGAGTCCATCATTTGGCTAAATAGGTTTGCCTTACCTTTCACGAAATAATAAGACAAGTAACTCTTTTGACTTGATCCATATCGACACTTGGGGTCCTTTCTCTGTGAATTCCTATGATTGTTTTAGGTAACTTTTGACCATTATGGATGATCATTCACGGGCAACATGGGTTTATCTAATGAAAACTAAGTCAGAAGCTATCAAGATTATTCCTGGTTTTGTTTAAATGGTTGAAACACAATTTGGTGTCAAAGTCAAAGGACTTCGTTCTGAAAATGAACATGAATTCAATTTCACATCATTTTTCAAAGAGAAAGGAATTCTCTCTTTTCATTCTTGCCCTAAAACACCTCAACATAACTCAATGGTGGAGGGAAAACACCAACATATACTTAATGTTGCAAGGTCTCTAATGTTTCAGTCTTAGATTCCAATTGAGTATTGGAGTGATTGCATTTTGACATCTGATTTTCTCATCAATAGACTCCCTAACAAACATTTGTCTAATCAGTCACCTTTTGAGATCTTAATGCAGAAGCCACCAGAATATGCTTACCTAAAGACGTTTGGTTGTTTGGCCTATGCATCTACTTCACCACATCTGAGATACAAGTTTGATCCGTGGGTAAGAGCTTGCATCTTTTTGGGTTACTCTACCGGTTTTAAAGGCTACAAACTGCTTGATATTGAAACAAATGATGTTTTCATATCCAAAAATGTGATATTTCATGAAGAATTATTTCCTTTGGCTGTTGGAGATATATCTAGGCAAGTACATGACTTGTTTCCTTCTGTGTCAGACTTTGTTGATAGTTCAGTGACAGAGGATTCTCCTGCTATCTCAAAGGCACACAAGGATATTGTGTCAAATGGTGTTCTTCGGATGATTTTGTGGTAGGAGATTCCACATTCATTCCTAAGTCACTGGACTCTCTTAGTTCTGCAGTAGGAGATTCTGTGTTTAACACAGTTACATAGTCAAGTGGTGATTTTGAAGTAGGAGATTCTACAATCACTCCTTCACCTGATCACATAGTTGCCACTAATGAAGTTTCTCAGAATAACAGTGGTACTTATGGTTTAGTTCTTGACATTTCAAGAAGACCATATGGTCACACGGTTACCACTAATGAACTTTCTCATAGTAATAATGATAATTCTGGTTTGATTTTTGAAGTTTCAAGAAGATCAAAATCTCCTGCTTACTTGCAAGACTATCACTGCTACTATATTGATGCAGACACTCCTTATCCTCTATGCCATTATTTGTCATATGTCAAAATTTCAGCTCCTTATCATTTTTTCTTGACTGCTATATCAAGGTAATTTGAGCCCAGTACATATTCAAAAGCCAAGAAATATCTTGTTTGGAATAATGCAATGGATGAAGAAATTACTGCTCTAGAAGCCACCAATACATGGTCTATTTGTTCACTTTCTGAAGACAAACATGTCATTGGATACAAATGGGTTTTTAAAGTCAAATACCATTCTGATGGCACTCATGAAAGACATAAGGCTCGTCTCGTGGCAAAGGGTTACACTCAACAGGAAGGGTTGGACTATGTTGATACTTATTCTCGTGTTTCTAAATTAACTTCTGTGAAAATGCTACTTGCCAGTGCTGCAAACATAAATGGTCTTTATCCCAGGTGGATGTTTCTAATGCATTCTTAAATGGTGATTTGGATGAGGGGATGTATATGCACTTGCCTCCTGGATATGCATCTGCTAAGGGGGGCTCTTTACCAGCAAATTTAGTTTGCAAACTTAATAAATCTTTATATGGCCTCAAGCAAGCCTCTTGTCAGTGGTATCTGAAGTTTGCCGAGACATTACAGAGTATTGGTTTTCAAAAGAATCACTCAAATCATACTTTTTTTTACCAAAGTTATAGGTTATGTTATCTTGATTGTGCTAGTGTATGTCGATGATATAATCATATCTAGCAACAATGATGATGCAGCTGATGAATTTAAACAACAACTTCAATCTCACTTCAAATTAAGAGATTTAGGACCTTCTCAATACTTTCTTGGTATGGAGATAGCACGATCTGAATCACGAATTTCAGTATGTCAAAGAAAATATGCATTGAATTTGTTGGGTTTTATTGGTTTGTTGGCTTGCAAACCTTCTTCAATTCCTATGGAACCAAATCAGAAAATGTCTAGAGATGATGGTGTTGGAACTTCAATTTTGGACAAGTGGCTCCGACCAACTTTCCGGCGACTTTTCCGGTGAGGTCTGTCACCGGAATGACCGGGTCTCAGAGTCTTTGGATTACTCGTAATGAGCACTATAAAATAGTGTAGTTACATGTATAAATTGAAGTGAAATTGAATGAGAAATTGAACTCCAAAGTGGTTAGCTTGAAAGCTTATAAAGACTTTATATTACAAGGTCCCACATTGGTTGAGTGGAAAAATTCCTTCTAGTATATATATTGTTACACTTATGAGAGTGTTCAATAACTAGATGGGAAGGGGAGACCATGGTGCTAGAGTTGGAGGGCCATTATGCAAAAACACACTCGCGCGCGCGCACTGCCACCGGGCCTGGGGCCTGGTTCCTTTTTGGAAAATTTTGATGCAACTTTGCTTAAAGATTTGACCAATTTAGAATCGATTTTTTGCATAATAAAAGCGATTAAATGATTGCTTTGACCGAGCCTTAATGGTCCGCGAGATTCTCTCCAGGTCATGCGCCTCATTTAATGGCTCCACGATCTTCGCACGTTTCGGATTCCGAAATCTCTTCCAACGTTTTCAAAAACAAAAACTCTCTCATTCGTTTCTCCATCCATCATTCTGACGAAACAGAAACTCTCTCCTCCACATTTTTTCCTTCTGAAAACAGTAAGTCTCAAGAGTATATCATAGAAACACAGTTCGCAGATTCTGTTTTCGAGTGTTGCGAAAACAGTCTCACCGTAGTTGTATCCTGGGATTCATCATCTCATAAACCGCCACACTGCGGGAGATTGTTTGAATTAAGGAAAAAGATCATATCTTGCCTCTACGGGTTTTTTCCTTAATTCGGTTTTATATTCGTGTTTTGTTCTCTAGATTTCGTGGTCTAACAATCTTAATTCAAACAAAAATCTATTTTTTTGCTTATACCTCTAAACGGATTTACAAAACGCGAACATTTTTTCAAAACCGATTTCAAAAAGTTTTCAAAACCGATACAAAACGAATCTGCAAACGCTCTTTAGCGATTCTGTAGATCGTTTACAAACGGTATTTGCAACACATAAGATTTGGAAGTGATTTACGCTAAGGTCTTTTGGCAGATTCTCGAAATACTCCATTTCTGATTGTTTGATCTTCGGGATCAACGAACAGTTTACGTGAAGGCCTTTTCTGGCAGTTTCACGAAACGTTACAAGCGGTTCTGGGAATCTCATTGGCGATTTCCACAGTTTTAATTTAGTGATTTAATCGCTAAAATTAAAATCGCTTATTAAACTAATTTATTTAAATTCTGATAATTAATTTATATTAATTTATCGAATTTATTTAAATTCTGCAAATTAATTTTTATTAATTGTGCAAATTATTCGAATTTATTTAAATTCTGCAAATTAATTTTTATTAATTGAGCAAATTATTCGAATTTATTTAAATTCTGCAAATTAATTTTTATTAATTGTGCAAATTATTCGAATTAATTTATATTAATTTCGTAAATTAATTTTTTAAATTAATTGAGCGAATTAAATAATTATTCCAATTATTAACAATATTTATTTTTCTATACAGAAAAATGTCAAGCGGTGGTGAATTCAACCTGGCTGAGACAACCGTGGTTAACGAGAATGGTGAGCCGACAAACCAAGATGGTCAGCCACTCGCTCCTCCAAAACCCGCTGATTTCCAGATCCAGTCTGTGCCATCCCAGGTGGTGATGCCTGAGAAGTTTGACGGGAAAAACTTTGACTCCTGGCAGCAGAAAATGCATTTTTTCCTGTGCACGTTAAACTTCCAGAAATACCTCACGGAGAAAAAACCGTTTCTGGCGGCTGATAACACAGATCCACATCTGGTGGCTAGCGTTAAAGCATGGGTCCACTCGGACTTCCTCTGCAAGGGATACATTCAAAACCGCCTGGAGGAGCCACTGTTTAAGGTTTACCGCCACGCTCCAACTTCCAAAGCTCTCTGGCAAGCTCTGGAAAAGAAGTACAGAACGTACAATGCAGGCGCGGGGAAAGCTGCCACAAGAAAGTTTCTCAGATACCAAATGGTGGACTCGAGGCCCATCATGGAGCAGGTTCATGAGTTACAGATGACCGTGCAAGAGATAGCAGATGAAGGACATAGAGTTGGAGGGCCATTATGCAAAAACACACTCGCGCGCGCGCGCACCGCTGTCGGGCTCGGGCCAGGGGCCCGATTCCTTTTTGGAAAATATTGATGCAACTTTGCTTAAAGATTTGACCAATTTAGAATCAAATTTTTGCATAATAAAAGCGATTAAATGATTGCTTTGACCGAGCCTTAATGGTCCGCGAGATTCTCTCCGGGTCATGCGCCTCACTTAATGACTCCACGATCTTCGCACGTTTCGGATTCTGAAATCTCTCCCAACGTTTTTAAAAACAAAAACTCTCTCATTCGTTTCTCCATCCATCATTCTGACGAAACAGAAACTCTCTCCTCCACATTTTTTTTCTGAAAACAGTAAGTCTCAAGAGTATATCGTAGAAACACAGTTCGCAGATTCTGTTTTCGAGTGTTGCGAAAACAGTCTCACCGTAGTTGTATCCTGGGATTCATCATCTCATAAACCGCCACACTGCGGGAGATTGTTTAAATTAAGGAAAAAGATCATATCTTGCCTCTACGGGTTTTTCCTTAATTCGGTTTTATATTCGTGTTTTGTTCTCTAGATTTCGCGGTCTAACAATCTTAGTTCAAACAAAAATCCGTTTTTTGCTTATACCTCTAAACGGATTTACAAAACGCGAACAGTTTTTCAAAACCGATACAAAACGAATCTGCAAACGCTCTTTAGCGATTCTGTAGATCGTTTACAAACGGTATTTGCAACACATAAGACTTAGAAGTGATTTACGCGAAGGCCTTTTGGCAGATTCTCGAAATACTCCATTTCTGATTGTTTCATCTTCGGGATCAACGAACAGTTTACGTGAAGGCCTTTTCTGGCTGTTTCACGAAACGTTTCAAGCGGTTCTGGAATCTCTTTTGGTGATTTCCACAGTTTTAATTTAGTGATTTAATCGCTAAAATTAAAATCGCTTATTAAACGAATTTATTTAAATTCTGATAATTAATTTATATTAATTTATCGAATTTATTTAAATTTTGCAAATTAATTTATATTAATTGTGCAAATCATTCGAATTAATTTATATTAATTTCGTAAATTAATTTATTAAATTAATTGAGCGAATTAAATAATTATTCTAATTATTAATCATATTTATTTTTCTTTACAGAAAAATGTCTATCAGCAGTTAATTCAACCTGGCTGAGACAACCGTGGTTAACGGGAATGGTGAGCCGACAAACCAAGATGGTCAGCCACTTGCTCCTCCAAAACCCGCAGATGTCCAGATCCAGTCTGTGCCATCCCAGGTGGTGATGCCTGAGAAGTTTGACGGGAAAAACTTTAACTGCTGGCAGCAGAAAAGGCATTTTTTCCTGTGCACGTTGAACTTCCAGAAATACCTCACGGAGGAAAAACCGTTTCTGGCTGTTGACAACACAGATCCACATCTGGTGGCTAGCGTTGAAGCGTGGGTCCACTCTGATTTCCTCTGCAAGGGATATATTCAGAACCGCCTGGAGGAGCCACTGTTTAAGGTTTACCGCCACGCTCCAACTTCCAAAGCTCTCTGGCAAGCTCTGGAAAAGAAGTACAGAACGTACAATGCAGGCGCAGGAAAAGCTGCCACAAGGAAGTTTCTCAGATACCAAATGGTGGACTCGAGGCCCATCATGGAGCAGGTTCATGAGTTACAGATGATCGTGCAAGAGATAGCAGATGAAGGAATAAAGGTCTGTGACACCTTCTATGTGAATGCCTTCATCGACAAGCTACCCCCGAGTTGGAATGATTTCCAGTCCTATCTCGAGTTCAAGCAAAAGCCTATCTCTTTGCTTAACTTGATCGCCAGGCTTCAAAACCAGTCAACTGAGCGCGAGAAGAGATTGGGAATCGCCTTCCCCATTGATCATGACGCGAATGTTGCTGAATACAAGAAGAAGGGGAAAGCCAAGGTTGTGTACAACAACAAAGCTATTGTGCCTGTCAAGGCCGTGACAAACAAGATGGCACCTCAACCCTCTGTCGCCTTCAAGAAGCAAGGTGAAGGCAAAAGGTTCACTGGAAAGTGCAACCACTGTGGCAAGCTTGGTCACAAATCCGCGGATTGTCGCAGCAAGGCAAGAAGCAGCAAGAGTCAGGCTTTTTTGACCGAAGAAGACCTGTGTGCGGTGGTCACTGAGGCAAATGTGGTCATGACTGATGAAAACCCTTTGGAGTGGTGGTATGACACAGGTGCTACTACTCACATCTGCATTGACAGAGACACTTTCAGCACTTATCAGAAGTGCAGGTCTGAAGAGAGCCTGATGATGGGAAATGTGTCTCGCTCCAAGATTGTGGGAACCGGGAAGGTGGTCCTGAAGATGACTTCTGGGATGGCTGTCACCCTCTCGAACGTGAAGCATGTTCCAGACATGAGGAAGAATCTGATCTCCGGGACTCTGCTAAGCAAGCACGGTTTTGCAACCAACCTTGAGGCAGACAAGCTGGTGATTAGGAAAAATGGGGTGTTTATTGGTAGGGGATTTGTTAAGGATGGTCTTATCAAAATGAATGTTCAACATGTTGTTAAGAAAACCGATGTAGCTTCGAGCTCTAATGCTTCTATCAATAAAAATTCAGTTGCTTATTTGGTTGAGTCTTTTAACATTTGGCATGAACGGTTAGGACATGTGAATTATAAATCTATACAACGATTAATTAATTTGAACCTAATCCCGAAATGCAAAATAAGCAAAGAAAAATGTGAAATTTGTGTACAAGCAAAACTCACAAAAACCCCATCTCCTCGTGTTGAAAGAACAACCGAACCTCTCGCATTAATACACACAGATTTGTGTGATTTAAAATATGTTCAAAGTAGAGGCGGTAAAAAGTATTTTGTGACTTTCATAGATGATTGTACAAAATACTGCTATGTATATTTACTACGTAGTAAAGATGAAGTTTTGGAGAAATTCAAAGAATATAAAATCGAAGTTGAAAACCAACTCTCGAAAACTATAAAAATAGTCAGAAGTGATAGAGGAGGCGAATATGATGGTCCGTTTAATGCATTTTGTCAAGAAAATGGCATTATTCACCAAACAACAGCTCCCTATTCACCAGAATCTAACGGAGTTGCGGAAAGAAAAAACCGAACTCTGAAAGAAATGATGAACGCTATGTTGCAGGAATCTGGGCTACCCCAGAATCTGTGGGGGGAAGCGTTGCTCACCACAAATCATATCCTCAACAAAATACCGCACAAAGTAACCGGCAAAACGCCGCAGGAACTTTGGAAAGGTACAGTACCTTCGTACAAATACCTGAAAGTGTGGGGGTGTCTAGCGAAAGTCGCAGTACCGCCTCCTAAAAAGGTCGCTATCGGACCAAAAACCGTAGATTGTATTTTCATCGGATATGCGCATAATAGTAGTGCTTACCGGTTTCTGGTACACAAATCAGATAACCAGGATATCCAGGTAAATACAATTATGGAATCAAGAAATGCGTCTTTCTTTGAACACATATTTCCTTGTAAGGATAAACAAAGTTCTAAAAGAACACGTGATGAAAGAGATGTAAACGCCTCTTCCGACGTTGCTAGTACGTCAGGAATCTCTGTACAAGATGCAGAAGACGAACCTAGACGTAGTAAAAGAGCACGTAAGGAAAAAACATTTGGCGAAGATTTCTTGATGGTTTTTCTCGCAGAGAACGAACCAAAAACATACACTGAAGCCATGAATACACCAGACGCTCCTTTATGGAAGGAAGCCGTTAATAGTGAGATCGATTCCATAATGCAAAATCATACATGGGAAATAACCGATCTACCCGAAGGGTTTAAAGCACTAGGGTGTAAATGGATTTTCAAAACAAAATTGAAAACCGATAACTCAATTGATAAGTACAAGGCAAGACTTGTGGTGCAAGGATTCCGGCAAAAAGAAGGTCAGGATTTCTTTGACACCTATTCTCCAGTCACGAGAATAACTTCGATCAGAATGCTAATCGGAATTGCAGCATTAAGAGACCTGGAAATACATCAAATGGATGAAAAAACCGCTTTTCTAAATGGAGATTTAGAAGAGGAAATATACATGAAACAACCTGAAGGTTTTGTGGTTCCAGGACAAGAAAATAAAGTCTGTAGACTTGTAAAATCATTGTACGGACTGAAACAAGCTCCAAAACAATGGCATGAAAAATTTGACAGAGTAATGATGTCAAATGGATTCTGCATTAATGAATGTGACAAATGCATATATATCAAAAGTACACCTAGCGGGTATATTTTGTTATGTTTGTATGTTGATGATATGCTTATCATGGGCAGTAATAAAGATATAATCCAACAAACCAAAAACATGCTTCATACACAATTTGATATGAAAGAGATGGGTTTGGCAGATGTCATTCTAGGAATTCAAATCACTAGAACTTTTGAAGGGATTATTCTGTCACAAGCTCATTATGCAGAAAAAATTCTTGAGAGATTCAAGAATTATTCAAATGGGACCGCAAAAACTCATGTGGATGCTCAACTTCACCTAACTAAAAATTCAGGTGAAGTGGTATCACAGATAGAGTATGCACGGGTGATCGGCAGTCTGATGTATCTAACCAACTGTACTAGACCCTAAACACTGGAAAGCCATAACTAGAGTATTAAATTACTTGAGATACACAAAAAGTTATGGACTGTACTATGGTAAAGAACCAGCAATTTTGGAAGGATATAGTGACGCAAACTGGATATCTGACTCCAAAAATTCGAAATCCACAAGTGGATACGTCTTTACTCTAGGAGGTGCAGCGGTCTCATGGAAATCTGCGAAACAAACTCTATTGGCCAGATCAACCATGGAGTCTGAGTTTATAGCTCTAGATAAAGCCGCAGAAGAAGCAGAATGGCTTCGAAGTTTCCTGGAAGATATTCCAATGTGGGAGAAACCAGTATTGGCACTACGCATACACTGTGATAGTCAGTCAGCTATAGCCCGAGCATGAATACTCTCTATAATGGTAAATCTCGTCACATCAGAAGACGACATAAAACCATTCGACACTTGATCTCTTGTGGAGTAATTACACTGGATTATATTAAATCAGCTGATAACCTAGCGGATCCGTTTACCAAAGGTTTAGCTCGAGATCAAGTTGTAAAATCATCAAGAGGAATGGGTTTAAAGCCTATAAATTAAGAGGATGTTTGATGGAAACCCAACCTATATGACTGGAGATCCCAAGATTTAGGTTCAAAGGGAAACTAAATCAAATAGAATCTGTCTGGAGCACTGTAAAACACAGCCCAGTTCCCAGGATGATAAACAGTGCTTCCTGTATGTGTAAAGGATAAGCAATGCTTTTAATGATTTGAGTCCATAGTTTTGAAATATCAGTGAAGTTCTTACAGAAAACTTCTGAAAACAAAGCTAGTGGCAAATCACCTAGTGAGTGTGAAATGGGGGCCGTTTCTAGGAGAATGAAGGTCATGCTATATTATCTAAGTTCACTCATGAAATCCAGGAAATGTTCAAGGCCAAAAATGAACACAATAGAGAACTTGGTTCGACGAGAAAAAGAAGCTGGGTTATACCTGTTGTCTCGGTTTACATAAAAATCTGGGTGGTTCAAGACATCATGTTCACTACATGGACAAGTAAACCCGATAGATATTAACAATGAGTGGTTCAAGGCTGAAACATTGCTACCATCTCAGACACAGTTATTTTTCGCATATACTCTTGAAAGTCAAGTCTGTCTAGTATGTCAAGTTTTAGGTTATTAAGTTAGAAAACATTTTCATATGTTTAGAGTCAATTTCATTCATGTGGGGGATTGTTGGAACTTCAATTTTGGACAAGTGGCTCTGGCCAACTTTCCGGTGACTTTTCCGGTGAGGTCTGTCACCGGAATGACCGGGTCTCAAAGTCTTTGGATTCCTCGTAATGAGCACTATAAAATAGTGTAGTTACATGTAAAAATTGAAGTGAAATTGAATGAGAAATTGAACTCCAAAGTGGTTAGCTTGAAAGCTTATAAAGACTTTATATTACAAAGTCCCACATTGGTTGAGTGGAAAAATTCCCTCTAGTATATATATTGTTACACTTATGAGAGTGTTCAATAAATAGATGGGAAGGGGAGACCATGATGCTAGAGTTGGAGGGCCATTATGCAAAAACACACTCGCGCGTGCGCGCACTGCCGTCGGGCTCGGGCCCGTAATGGTCTGCGAGATTCTCTCCGGGTCATGCGCCTCACTTAATGGCTCCACGATCTTCGCACGTTTCGGATTCCAAAATCTCTCCCAACGTTTTTAAAAACAAAAACTCTCTCATTCGTTTCTCCATCCATCATTCTGACGAAACAGAAACTCTCTCCTCCACATTTTTTCCTTCTGAAAATAGTAAGTCTCAAGAGTATATCGTAGAAACACAGTTCACAGATTCTGTTTTCGAGTGTTGCAAAAACAGTCTCACCGTAGTTGTATCCTGGGATTCATCATCTCATAAACCGCCACACTGCGGAAGATTGTTTGAATTAAGGAAAAAGATCATATCTTGCCTCTACGGGTTTTTTCCTTAATTCGGTTTTATATTCGTGTTTTGTTCTCTAGATTTCGCGGTCTAACAGATGGTGAACTTCTGGATAATCCTGAATCTTATCGGAGTATCATTGGTAAATTGATCTCCTTGACTATAACAAGACCAGACATATGTTTTGCTATCAACAAGTTAGCTCAATATACTTCTACTCCTCGAACGGTTCATCATCAAGTTGTGATCAAGTTGTTACAAAATATCAAGGGTAATATAGGCCAAGGTTTGTTTTATTCCTCTGAGTCAAATATGGAGTTAAGAGCTTTTGTTGATGGAGATTTTGGAGCATGTCCAGACACAATATGCTCTATCTTTGGATATTGTGTATTCCTTGGTGATTCACTTATCTCTTGGAAATCCAAGAAACATGACATTGTGTCTCGTTCTTCTGCTGAGGCTGAGTTTAGGAGTATGAGCTAAGTAGTTTGTGAGATTGTTTGGTTGAGAAGTTTGTTGAATGATCTGCAAGTTCCAACTCCTACTCCTACTGTGTTGTATTGCGAACGTACTAAACACATAGAAAGGGATCATCATATTGTGCGTGATCGTGTAACTGAGGGCACTCTCAAGCTGCTTCACGTTCGTTTGGATTTGTAGGTGGCAGAAGTTCTCACAAAGGCTCTCTATCCTGGTCAATTCCGAAAAAAATCTGGTAGGTAAGCTTGGCATTTTTAACATCTTCATGCATGCTTAAGGGGGACTATTACACTATATGCAGCTCCAAGAAGAAGAAGATGCAGACGGTTGGAGTTAACAGAAGATCACAGAAGACGTATGATTTTACATATATTTCTTAGACGTTAAGTAACAAAGTATAGAAACAGAGTATTCACGTTTCCTATATAATGTATTGTACAGTCATTTGTTAATCTTAATGAGAATATTTTGAATCTTTACAAGTACTATTATGATTCATGGAGGGTTCTCGATTATCTCGCTTTTGACTGCTGCACTATGCCATGTTGGTGTCTTTGAAGGGAAATACTTTCTGTTGCTTAAGATGAAAAAACAAACTTTATACTCAGTTTTGATTTTACAACGGAGAGATTTAAACGTTTTTATCATCCGCCACAGAATTTGGTTTGGATAAGATGATTCAATTAAATGTTCGAGAAGAACAACTCACAGTGTTACATCAGAACCTCCATACATTAAAGATGCAGATTTGGATGACCAATAATGTTGATATTGATGGTGAAGCTTTTTGTTACATTAAAGATGGAGATTTGAAGTACAACTCGCAGTGTTACAAACTTACAACATTGCAGCTATACTTTACTGATATGCTATTCCATAGGAATGTTAATCAAACAATCCATCACAAAATAATTCAATAAAATTAAAAAGCACAAAATAGGCAGTAAAGTTAAAGATAAGTTATGTTCTATAAATATCAACACACCATCCTTGCACAAAACAAGCAACACTCCAAAAAAAACTTCAACAAAAATGATCATTCATAAAAAACATTTCAGGATACATAAATCATCCAAGTGCCGGCTATTTCACCTCGTTACGGTTGGTAAGATATCATCCTACATATAGATTTTTTTTAAGCATTTAATGACGAAGCATTTATGAATGCGTCGTTTGTAAAATGACAATGGTGATTATTGATAATACATATAATATGGTTATCATAAGGGAGCTCAAAACAAAAGTAGTGGCCGTAGAGATCGCTCACTGGGAACGGGACGATCTTGGTCGATGGGTATTTGAACAAGACCAACATGGAAGGGTGAAGCAATTGAGAATTCAAGAAGGGGACGTCATCGAGATGGTGGAGGTTCTGTTGAAGGAAGAGTACAAAATATATGATATTCACGCCCGACTGAAAATAACATTCCGCTAGCTTCTGGATGCTTGAAGTTGATGATGGAACAACCAAGCCTCAACCCATCAAAATGGACAAGGATTTGGACGTCTTTCTATCAATGAATGTCGACCCCTACGAGCTCACTCTGTACATATCACGAAAGCAGGGTAACGAAACTGCCATGTTATGTAGCACATCCAAAGGGAGTGTATGTACAAGTACAAGGCAACAAATTTCATCTGCTACATAGTTTGTTATTGATGTCGATGTTAGACCGCAAAAATCTAGAGAACAAAACACGAATATAAAACCGAATTAAGGAAAAAACCCGTAGAGGCAAGATATGATCTTTTTCCTAAATTCAAACAATCTCCCGCAGTGTGGCAGTTTTATGAGATTATGAATCCCAGGATACAACTACGGTGAGACCGTTTTCACAACACTCGAAAAAACGGAATCTGCGAACTGGATTTCTACGATATACTCTTGAGACACTAACTTTTGCAGAAGAAAAAGTGGGAGAGAGTTTTCTGTGTTTTTCAGAACGATGGGAGAAGAAACGAATGAGAGAGTTTTATTTTTAAAAACGTTGGGAGATTGTGCGATTGTAACGTGCGGAGATCGTGGTCCATTAAGTGAGGCGCACGACCCGGAGAGAATCTCGCGCACCATTAAGGCTCGGTCAAAGCAATCATTTAATCGCTTTTATTATGCAAAAATTCGATTCTAAGTTGGTCAAATCTTTAAGCAAAGTTGCATAAAAGTTTTCCCAAAAAGAAACCGGGCCCCAGGCCCGGCGGCGGCGTGCGCCCGTGCGTGTGTGTTTTTGCATAATGGCCCTCTAACTCTAGCACCATGGTCTCCCCTTCCCATCTAGTTGTTGAACACTCTCATAAGTGTAACCACATATATATTAGAGGGAATTTTTCCACTCAACCAATGTGGGACTTTGTAATATAAAGTCTTTATAAGCTTTCAAGCTAACCACTTTGGAGTTCAATTTCTCATTCAATTTCACTTCAATTTTTACATGTAACTACACTATGTTATAGTGCTCATTACGAGGAATCCAAAGACTCTGAGACCCGGCCATTCCGGTGACGGACCTCACCGGAAAAGTCACCGGAAAGTTGGCCGAAGCCACTTGTCCAAAATTGAAGTTCCAACAATCCCCTCTTCAGACTCGGAAGATGGCAACAGTGAGGCTATGGTCCTACACAAGACTTGAAACATAAACGATGAGAGTTTCATGAACGAACAAACTTCATACAATGATGGCGGCTCAAGCTCATCTGGGCCTGCTCAAGATCCAGTCTCCAAAGAGGGAACGCTTTTTGGGGTTAAATTCTCGATGGGTGTGTTTGCCAAAGACGCAGCTTAGGTTTTGGACAATCATGTAGATGGCGGTATGTAACAAAAATATCACGTTATATCGGTTATCCATGTTTTGGATACATAACGAAATGTTCAAGCATGCTAGTAACTGTTGTAAACTCTAAATAGGTAATACAGTCGTGGACAAGGCGACAGATGACGCCACCTATGAGGGGATGACATATCCGTCGGCCGCGTTTATAAAAACAAGGATGACTTCAAATTCAAGATGATGATATATGTTTTACAAAAAAAGTTCCATTTCAAACACGAACGATACGATCAAATTGTTATAGTTCTTAGATGTGTCGGCGAGAATTACCCTTGGCGAGTATATTTTGCGAAGCTCGAAGACAATGACAACTACCAGGTACATCGAACAAGTCTAGTACACACTTGCAACATCGATGATCGAAAGAGCTACACCAAATAAGCAACATCAAAGGTAGCGAGTGAGATAATAAGGCCAGGCTAGAGTGGATCCGAGACCGGACCTAGACAAAGAGAGGTCCAGAGGATGTGTTTAGATGACCACAACGTCAAAATATCCTACTGGAAGGTTTGGAGAGCTAGATTCCTGGCGGTGGAAGGATATAGAGGTTCAGCAACCAGCAGCTGCTCTCTCTTTCCAACTAACTTATACGGTCTCAAAATTGAAAATCTTGGCACCATAACGGGATTAGAAACCTCTATCAACGGTGATGAGAACTACCAGTTCAAATACCTATTCTACTTACTGGCTGCATCAATAAATGGCCCCAGGTTCATGCGGAAGGTCATCATCATATACGGTGCACATCTAAGAGGCAATTACTGAGGTTGTATTGTCACGACAAGCGCTCAAGGCGGAAAATTTCAAATATTCCCGGTGGCTTTCATGATCGTAGATAGTGAGAATCACAGAGCTTGGGAGTGGTTTCTTACAAGATTATGGCATATATTTGCCAAATGGACCCAGTGTGACGTTTGTCCCGAACAGACCCTCATCAATCAACACAGCTCTACAAAAGGTAATATCATGCAATGTTTATGCATTCCGTAGAATGTGCATGATTCCCATGCTTTATATAAATGTTACATTACTTACCAAGTATTTACAATTTTGACAAACACATATATTTCTGAATGCAAGCCACGCAGCTGTATAGTACACTTGCAAAGAAATGTGGTGAGCATTTTCAAAGCAAAGATGCTTTTGTTCTTGGTGTCAAGAGCAGCCCGAGCGTTCCACGTGGGTGACTTCCATGTTTTGTTAACCGAGATATGCAGAGTGTCACATGGGTGTGGAGCCTATCTCAAAGCGATAGGATTTAGACCCTGGGCAAGATCGTATTTCGTGGGAGAATGCTACAACGTGATGACGAGCAATGTAGCAGAGTCTCTAAACGTGGGTGAAAGAAGCTAATCATCACAATATGATTTAGCTTCTTTCACCCACGAAACTTATGAGCTGCTTCTCCACACATCGAGAGAAAGCATCGCAGAAGCAGACTATGCTTAAACTAATGATCAGAGAAGTCATAAGTGAAAACTTTGAGAAGTCTGGTGGTTTTGCTGTTAAGAAGATTAACCATGGAGAGTAAGATGTGGTTGGAATGCTAGGGATGGGATATCATGTGCAACTTGCTACGAATTCATGCACATGCTGGGAGTTTAATATGATAAAATCCCCTGCTCCCATGCAATTGCCGCATCTATTGCACATAAAATCCCCATGCATACACTAGTTGACATCCACTACACCTCCACATATTTGCTTGTGGCCAACATAGACTCCACTAACCCCGTCCTCGATAAAAATTCTATTCACAACGTCCCAGCAGAGATTGCTCCACTGACATTGTACCCACCTAACACCCGGTGGTCACTAGATAGGACAAAGAAGAAACGATATTTCTCACGCGGTGAATATAGGGTTCGCGTACACACAATCTAGTAACTGAAACATATATATCTATTTATGTATATATCACAATATGATTTAATATAGCAATGTATTTTACAACGTACCATCTACAAAAACTAACACTCAACTTTATCCTCAGGTCAAATGTAAGCGTGGGTAGACGATTTTCTCACGATGCAAGAACGAGGGGCATACTCGGAGCTCTTGCCGAAATCATATATAGTCAGTATCTATTAATCTTTCCACCTACAATCGAGAAGTACTAAAACCTTCTTTCTCCTACTAAATTGTGTCCACAATTGACAGGTTATCGACACTGCTTTGAAACCAAGCCACCCATGAACTTTCTGGAAATAAGGTAGTAAGAAGTACGAAAGATGAAGACGTTTTATTATTTTGTTAGGCATTAATATCGTGTTGTAACAAACCTAATATTATTTAGGGGTCACAATCTAATTTGTACATGTAATATAACGTATCATGTTCGCCAGGGGCTTATGTTAAATAAAACTAAACAAGGCTAGGTTTTTAAGTTTAATAATTCTCCTCAATTTTATGCAAACAAAACATATCTAGTCATGATATAAAATATCTTGACATCTTAGTGAATTCATGTTTGACATTCTATGTACTACCCCGGTAAAGCAAGTAACTTATGTAAAATAACGACTAAAACATGCGTTGTTATGTTTGAACTATACCTTTTCCTAAGACATATCGATAATTATCGTTATATTATCGTTCATATCCAAATATAACAAGCCATATATAGACCTATGTAAAATAGTTTTTGAATTTATCTAATAACACACAAACCAACGCAGGTAAAAACCAACTTCCCACCTCGCATTAACCACTATCTACTATATCTAATAATGAATGAGGTGGTTGGGGAGCTACACTACTACAACATATACATACCTTTCTAAATCACCACAAGATCAAAAAACAAAAACACCTAATTTGTCCTCGTATAAGGAGTGCCGCCTTTAGCAGATTTTGTAACTGAAATAGTCATACATCATGAAACCTCTTCTTGCATACATAATAAGGCGAGTTGGGAATCAAGGCTTCCGTTTCCTTGGCCCATCATTGCTGCCTGTTCAGAATTCAAGGAGATCGTCTTCTCCGACGTAATGTTAAGCGAGGTGGATACGATGAATATACTTTTTCAGGGTAGCTTGTAAACGAATGGTCAATCTACAACAATTTATTGATTAGGTGCTTATCACACAGGAATTCTACAGCCCAATATGTTGAATCTGTGCGCCGATTAGTGTAAATAGGACCTTCTCAAAAAGTGTTAGACATGCTAGGGGTAGCTGCTCTTCATTCTATATATGTTCGGTTTGCTTTTGGTATATTCTTAATATGTTGTGGTTCCCCATATTAAGGTATTCTTGTCACAAACTCTTTTTTTAAATAAGGTTCAAGACTATACAAATGCATTGGAAATCGCAAATGCAATGAAAGCGCAAATAAGAGATATGGGAACACGAGGTATTAGAGTCTTCACACGTTATTATCATTTTGCTCTTAACCAAATGCCTTTATGCCGTTTAGTCCACTTCACTGCAATAGACATATGTGCCCATTGTTTTGCCTTTACTTATGCTTCAAATATTGATGTCATGTGCTAATGCTTTGTATTTCTATTTGGCTAATATGGTTGTCGTTTTACTCTTGAATTTGTATTCTTGTTTGCCATTGCACCTACTTCACGGAGATAGACTTATGCAAAAAACTCAATTTACCAATTATAATTTTGTAACTCAATGTTGCCAGATTTATATTCGTAGTTGTATGCAAAAAAAAAAAATGGACCATTGAGCATGTACAAAATGTAATAGCATGACATAGTAATGTATGACAAGGTACAAAAGGACCTTTTGAAAAAAGCTTATTCATGCTCAATAGGATACGAACCCAGAGTGTTATACGAGTTAGTGAACCGTGTTACTCATACGAATATGGCATAACATTAATAACTCATTTTTATGGAGATATACATGTGTATAGAAACAAATACATAAAACAAACAAAAAAACAGGTTATTCACGTCCGACGGGATTTGTATAACCAATAAACCATATCTCTCATTCGAAGATTGCATATGGATATCGGGATATGTTGGAAACATACTGATATATGGAGAAATATCAAAACACAGTTAGTAATGCCATGTTATAACACTCGGGAAACAAATTACATTCTAGTTCACACCAGTTACCAAAAGACACATATAGTATTTCAAATCAGTTCCGAAATGTCGCCATTTAGACTCGAATATAGTATTATGAAGGAAACGGAAGTCACGCACTAGCTCCGATATCATCATTTAGTCTCTAATAAAGCACCACTTCTGAGACATCGCCATTGAGTCTATACGTAATTTTATGCAAAAAAACAATGTATCAGCATGACATAATAATATATGATATAATACAAAAAGACCTAGAAAATGGAAAATTAATAAGGTTATCCAGGGCCAAAGGGGCTCGAACCTAGAGGGTTAAGCTAATAAATAAACCGTGTGACCAATAAGTCATGTTACTCATTCGAATATGGGATAACGTTAAATCTAAATACACATATAAATGTATATATAAAAGAAGACATAGAAAAGGGGCATTCACGCCCGATTGGATTCGTACTTGCGACCTTAAATCATATCATAAGCCGTAAAACCAATACACCATGTCTCTCATTCAAAGATTGAATAACATAAAATTAATATATACATATGCATAATATATGCATATCTATGCATATACTTATAATTGTATCTCGATATTGATCGAAATATCGAGATATGTTGGTACCATACTAATATATATGGAGAAAAACCAAGACAAAGTTATTAAAGTCATGTCATGAAATACTTATTACATAATTCCATGACTACAACCAATCTTCCCAAGTGGTTTACTATGCAACAAACAAACAATAATACCTATTAAGGGTTGTGAGAATACATATCATACAAATCAATGATAAACTTTTTTGCTACATTGGCAAGATCATCGGGTGTAACCGATCGACATGCTTCAAGACCACCAAAAGCATTGTTCTCCAAATACAGAACAATCAACATACGACTCTGCGCATGCTGCAAACACGTTGAAGTAGCTATATCTCAACTTAAAATGAAGGGATTCCTCAACTTAAAATGAAGGGATTCATAGAGACGTTTTTCTCCAGCTTTGAGGATACTTGGCGAAAAACAAGAGGTAACATCTCAACCAAAGGTTCAAGTTATTTCTGAAGCCTACCTTCACGGTGCACCTTCGAGTTACAATCAAACACATAAAGAAACCTCCCTCTGATATCAGTGCAGATACCAACCCAGTGTTGTTGATCGAAGTTTAAAGGGAAGTACAAGAAATCAACCTCCCTATGGATGCAATCCAACAACATAGAGCTAATTTTGAACTTGTTTTTGGTTGACTTCTCAAATTTAGTGCAATGGCTGAGAATGAGTGAGGCAAATTTGGAACCCTAGAAAACCATCCTTCTTTTTGACGGTGCCTCAATTGTTATCCACTTGTCACGCAAATACTTGATAAATCCATCCATAACCTGAAAATAAATAGAATAGTGAAAATCATTTATTTGTAACTATCATATCCAAAGAGACCAATTTTGAAAAAAACAACTTAGGTCCTATGAGATATTGTTAGGCTTACCCATGGAGACATGACAACATTTAGTCTGATGAGATCCTCAAAATCTTTGGCAGCAAAGTGAATGTACCAGTATTCCTATTCCTAGAATCTTCCTCATCAAAAGTGGTATTAACAAACTCTAGAATGGCCTTTAAAACGCCATCTATGTCAGCATCAAAATGCCATTTTGTGTCAATTCTTCGACCTCCTCATCACCATGCATGTCTCCTTGATCATCAATATCCTCCATATCAACGGTTTCTGAGACACTTCTAGCAGATACGTTTTTGGAACTTCGAAGTTTACTATCAATAGCAACATCATTCTCGACTACATGCTTCCTTTTATGCTTGCCAGCAACCTTTCGAGATAGCTCCACACGGCTTTTGCCGACTTCATTAAAGGAGTTGGAGTTTTAGCATTTCCCTTCAAACTAGCGGAAACATATTTCGAAGCAAAAACTCTGGTTTCCTTGCCCTTCAAAACGAGAAACTAAACGTCCTTCCAAACGGTTAATAGCGTGACTTACCTAAGAACTTATGGGTTTTCCTATCCATTCCATTTGGAAAACTTAAAAAGGATCTCCACACTGACCACCATTGTCACTATTTCCGCACCCAGGAGACTTCTTCCTCTTTCTAGACTTGATCATATTTTTACCATCAACTTCATCTTCATCAGCAAGACAAGAGAGTTCAACACCTCCTCCAAATCATCTCGTGACCATTTATGACCTCGCTCAACCAAACTTACAAAATGTTCTACTTTCACATATACCACTTCGCCAGGCCAAGAGAAGTCATCCCCAACAACAGCTTCTGCAACAACAAGGATAATTGATGCAATCGGAACTTGAAAATGAAACATACACACACATGCAATTAAACATGATGCAGTGACATAACTGGTTAGAACTAGACACATATGAAAATGGACGGATATGTGGGGATGATGATGAAACCGGGTTTTAGAAATGAAACAAATACACATATGCAATTAATCATGATGCCATGACATAACTGGTTAAACCAGAACATATGAAAATGGATAGATATGTGGGGATAATCATGAAACCGTGACCTAGAAATTTTTAAAAAAATCCACACATGCAATTAACCATGATGCCATGACACAACCGGTTATAATGAGAAACGTATGCCAATAGACGGATATGTGGGTAGATCACTCACCTCTTTCTACTTGTCAATCACCTATATAGGGTCTAGTTTCAGCTTAGCCAATGCAGCGGTACCAAGAAGTACACCCTCATCGGAGTTTTCATCATCGTAAACATGACTCCCCACATGCATGTTTCTCTCGATATCTTGGGCACAACCTTAAGTAAAAAAAGCTAAAGAGCATGGACAAAACATTGGACAGCAAAACTTGTCTGCGCAAGCTCATATGTTTTGTGAGATTTAGTACATGATATAGTCATATCAAATGACGCCCTGCCCCATGGATAGTTCAAAAATAAGTCAACATCACGCAGATGCTCGATAATTTCTTCCTGAACCTTTATACGCATGGACCGTCAACACAATATAACATCCACCAATACCAACATCATATACTTCAACCAGGTGGCGCTGTCACGAAAAACCTTTTCCTTTAAGACGAAGAACAAGAATCTATGGAATCATCTCATCATTCTTAGCAAACATATCAAACCAGTATGGACCTTTGATGACCTTTTTATTCTTTCAACATGTTAGTTTTGAAGATAACTAATATAAATAACTTGATTATGACTCAGTTGATTGATGATAAACGTGGAGGCGATATTTCCGTTTAATAGAAAAGATTAAGGTTGATTGCGATTGAAATGAGCTCGGGATAAAATGCGTATCCAGCTCGGTATAGATTAAGTGTTTAGTTTATAGTTTTTGTTCTTGAGAGAATCATCCGCGTTTAGTAATGGGATACAAGAGGTATTTATAAGGAATCAAATGCCTTGTCAACTGCCTTTGTTGCTCAGCGCGTGCGCGGTGAGCTTGAATCTCTCGCTGAGTCGCACTTGAGTGTTTATGGTAAGTCGACAACTCTTCTTCAGGCCTCAATGGATGGGCCTAAGCTGATTGGCATTTGACCTGCTCAGCATTTGACCTGCTCGGGGTTTGACCTGTTCGGTATTGGGCCGAAATATGGGACGTGAATTCAACAAACGGGCCTCGAATGCTTATTGGGCCGGGCTGATAGGATGGTCAATCCTATCTCCAACAATAGCCCCCCAGCTCGGGGTACGAAGGAATATGAGTATGCCGAGATTCGCATGTTTCAGCCCGGCGCATCCTTTGTAAAGATAAACAATTCCTTAAGAGAAATTGTTCGGATCCCGACTTGTCGCTTCATTTTCCTAACTGTGACCGTTGGGTGAGCGTATGAGTGGAAAGCTGCACTTTGCGTCCGCGCATGAAGTTCATTGCGGGGCGTAATCATTTGCATTTTTGGTTCCCGCGCCCTAACCACGCGTCAGGTTCTTATGGTGCGTCGAGTAGGGTTTCCCGCGTTGCGATGCCACGCGTCTCTTTCTTATGGTGAAGGCGAACTCGAGTCTCGAGGTCGCCGTTTATAAAAAAAAAAATTTGTCTTCTCTTGTTTCACTTTTCGCAAACACTTAAACGATTAACCTTCTTTTCTCTCTTCACTTTCCTTTCGATCTTGTTTTCCGGCGAACTTCTCTTTGATTTCAGCTTTCTTACTTTCGACCGAGATCTCTCACCTTCCGGTGGTTGCGAGTCTTTACACAGGTGCGTCGTCTCTTCTTGCCCTATTTCCGTATTTCTTTTTCTTTCGCCGGGGCTCTCCGGGACCAATCACTTTGTTCATCCGTCTTCTCCTTTCTTCGGCGACCATGTCTGATCTGTTTGAGGGAATCCGAGCTGAATCGAGTTCTAACTCTGAGTCTGCTGGGAGATTTGGTGGTTCATCGGACTCCGACGTTGTGTCTCCTCCTCTAGCCGTTACATTTTTTTATGAAGAAGATGACAAGGATAACAATCCGCTGGCTCGTCGAAAGTCGAATCAAACCTAGGGCGGCAACTGCCTAGAGGGTTCCAAGGGCTCCGAAAGCCAGGAAGCTTTCATTCAGAGAAGGGGGCTTCCCGACCTGGACGAAGTGGGAGTCTCTAAACCCGCTGAAAGAGATGTTTCCAGCGTGTGAGTTCAGGGTCCCCAAATCAGGATATCGGCCCTGGTCTCCTCCTCCGGGTTTCGTATGCCTCTACGAAAGCTTCTTCACGAGGTTGCACCTTTGGTTTCCCCTTCCCGAGGTGTTCGTACGATATTGCCGAGCTCGGGACTTGGCGTTCTCACAAGTTTGCCATAACTCCCATGATAGCCGCCTACGTACTAGCCGCTGAGCATGGGATGGAGCTGACCGATTAGCTGTTCGAGTCTATGACGACTCATAAAAAGAACTTCGGGTACGCTGGTACCTTCTTCACCGCTTTCAATCTCGGGTTGAAGATCTTGATCGGGAATCTCAAGCCCGGTCTGGATCCGGAGGTGGGCTATCGTACTGTATGGAATCTCAAGCCCGGTAGAGCCCCCTGTTTAGATCAGTTTGAAACCCCCCCTTTTTCTTTTATTTTCGATTACTAACTCTGCTTTCTCTTTCAGCAAAACACAAGACCAGTGCTTATCGGTCAGACGAGTTCGTGGCAGCACTTGGATCTCTTCAGTCGGCGAACGTTTCTTGGAAGGAAGTGTCCGAAGAAAGAGTTTTTAAAGCTCGGGAAGACGTTGTATCATGTGGGTTCGTGCTCTTGTCTGCTCATTTACGATTCATTCAGATGTATATTTTGTTTTACTTACCCTTTCTTTTCTAGGAAAACTTTTGAAGATGTGGTACGACATTCCTGATTATGCCAAAGAACTAGCGGCGTCTCCTCTAGTAGCTCAAGGAGCTGAAGCTCGGGAAGAGGCTGAAGCCTGAGAAGAAGTTGGTGCAGCCGATCTCAGGAACGAAGACTTTCCTAACGTGGCTGAGGCAGCGCCAAGTTCTGAGGGTCCTGCGCAAAGTCCTCAAGCCGAAGGTTTTATACCGACTACGGGCTTCACGGAGATCAACCCCTCTGATGAGGTCGAGATCGAGGCTGATGAGGTCGGGACTGTTGTTGAGGAGCAGGTCCCAGTTGCTGTTAAGGAGCCAACTACTAAAGAAGTGGCTCCTATCCCTACTGAACGGGTCGAGGATCGAGCTCGTAGGGAGAAAGCTTAAGGGAAGAGGTCGAAGAGGAGCTCGAGGGAACGTTCCTCTAAAAAACAGAAGACCACTTCAGGAAGCGCAGGAGGTCAAGGTACCAGCGCGGGTGGTGATGGTGAGCACGACTTCTCCTTCACTTATTCTCGATCTTCCACGCGAATCTTTGAGAGCGCGGAGGATTGTGCCGAGCTAGTGAGGCCAATCTCATGCACCGTGGGATCTGTGCTGCGGGTTCGGGAGATGGCAGTGCCATCGTCATTCATTCGCGCGTCCCATTCTTTTGTGCAAGTAAGCTCGGGGTAATTTTCTTTATGTTTTCATATGATTTCCGATGAGTTTCTTTTTAATTTCTGTCGTTTTCAGATGGGGAAAGCGCTCGCCGACCTAGCTCCCGAGTGTGATACGCAAGTCAAGATCGCAAAGGAAGAAGCAGAGAACTTCGCGACAGGAGTGGGGATTAAGGCGGCCGAACTCGATGAAGAGCGGAAGAAAACTGCTCAATTGGCTGATGAACGTGACGAGCTGCGGCGTTGGGAAGCCGACTGGGAGGCTGAGCTTGCCAAGATTCGCTCCGATTTGACTGCGGAGCAAAATGAAAACAGAGCTCGGGTGGCTCATCTAGAGGCCGAACTCGAGAAAAACAAATCTGAGGCAGTCATCGCACGCGCAAAGTGTGATGTACTCGAAGCAGAGAATCTCTGTCACAGGAGGAAAGGGGATCTGCTCGAAAAAGAGAAAGATGAGGTCACCAGGCGCTTCCAGGCGTATAAGGCCAAGAGTGCCGCCCAACTTCATCTAGTTTGGGACAATTTGGAAGCTCGTAACCAGCTTGAGCGTCCCAAAGCCCTCTTCACCCAAGCTCGGGGCCTGCGACGATGCCTCGACGGCTAAAGTCGCGGGCGACGAAGCCAAATATGAGGCCGAGCTCAAGGCTAGCTCCATACCCAATCTGCTTCCTTCAGATTTTGAAGTGTCTGAAGATGCTGCCCCGTGACGCCAGGTCGGCCACTACCGTCTGTATCAAAGTCCATATGGGACGAATCTCCGGATGTTCACGTGGGAGGATGCAGCCAAAGTACGAGCGTCGGGATTATCCCCTTTTTCGTTGTAGGCCACCTTGTTCGGCTTTCTTCTTTTTGTTTTAGATTTGTAGTAGATTTGGCAGGTCGGTAGGTTATTGTAACCGTATAACCTTTTAATGAAGAACTTTTATCGAAATCGAAACGCTTTTTCGTAACTTAATAAATTGTACGCGAACTCGGCCGCACGTTTATAAGTTTGTGCGTAGAAGATATGCGAGTGAAAACTCGGCTTTACGCTTATTGTTAGAATAGAGAGTTCATGACCGGAAGTAAGAAGGAGAATGGAGATTAGAGAAGAATATACATCCTTTCATTGATTACAAAAGTGTAAGCTATACAAATGGGGAACAAAGAGTGTATATAGGTTGTAAAACGACATATCTTTAATTGATTAAACCTAGAGTCTCTCATGAGGGAAGGAGGAGCCGCAAACTCGTTTCGGACCACTTGTGGTCCACACCACCAAGTGATCCACACCACCCACACGTCGCTTTCCCTTCTTCCTTCCTTATCTTCATGCACTCCTCCTTTGTTTAATCAATCAAGTGGGCCTAACAAGGCCTTAGCTAGTCTAGAATACAAGCCTCAATGCAAGCCTTCTTCCCTTTCCATGTTCGGCCTTCTTCCTTGATTAACCCGAACATGAGCGGTACGGATGTACAGACGTACGGACGTCCGTACAAGTGATGTGGTGATGTCTTGTTCTTGATCAATACTTATAAGTTTGTGCGTAGAAGAGATGCGAGTAAAAACTCGGCTTTACGCTTATAAGTTTCTGCGTAGAAGAGATGCAAGTGAAAACTCGGTTTCACGCTGAAGGATTGTGCGCGGGATATTTACGAGTGAGAACTCGGNTGGGACAAAACCGTGTCAAGGGAAAAAGAGTATGACAATCGTAAGCGAGGGGACTTGATCAAGGCCTAGTGAAGTCTACAAGTCCAAGTTTGCTGTAGATATGATCGCAAACGTTGAGACTTGCAGCTTCGGTGAATATGTTTGCCAGTTGGTTCTTACTCTGTGTGTAACATGGGAGAATAACTCCTTCTTCAATCTTCTCCCGAACCTTATGGCAATCAATCTCTATGTGGTTTGTCCTCTCATGGAATACTGAGTTGGATGCTATGTGGATTGCTGCTTGTTTATCACAATGGAGAGTGATGGGTTGAGTCGTCTTGATGCCTAAGTCTTCAAGAAGAGCCTTAAGCCATGTCAGCTCATTGGTGATGTTTCTCATAGCTTTATACTCAGCTTTTGCACTTGAACATGACACAACCTTCTGCTTCTTGGTCTTCCAAGTGACCAGATTACCTCATACGAAAGTGCAATAACCAGTTGTGGATCTCCTATCCATCCTATCTCCCCCATAGTCCGCATCACAATACCCAACAATCTCAGTGCTATCATTCTTCCCCATCCAAATCCCTTGACCTGGACTACCTTTTAGATATCTCAAAATCCTATCAACCATGCTCCAATGATACATCGTGGGTGATTGCATGTGTTGACTCACCTGAGATACAGCAAAAGAAATGTCAGGACGTGTAATGGTAAGGTATATGAGCTTACCTACTAGGCGTCGGTATTGCATTGCATCCGTGTATGGCTCATCTTTATTCTCCCCCTTTCGATTGACCTTGTAGCCATCTTCAAGAGGAGTCTTGGCTGGCTTTGCTCCAAGTTTTCCTGTCTCATTCAACAAGTCAAGAGTGTATTTCCTTTGAGAAAGAAAGAGGCCTTCCAGAGAACGGCACACTTCTACTCCTAGGAAATACTTTAGAGCACCAAGGTCTTTAATATCAAAGGAATCCTTAAGAACAGATTTAGTCCAAGCAATACCTTCAGTGTTGTCCCCTGAGATGATCAAATCATCTACATAAATAAGGACAACAACTATACCTTTGGGTCCCTGAAGGGTGAACAAGGTGTGATCTGATTCCGATCGCTTAAATCCATGATCCTTGAGAGTGAAACTTAGCTTATGCTACCACGCTCTTGGGGATTGCTTGAGGCCGTAGATTGCTTTCTTAAGTTTCAACACTTTACCCGAAGTCACCATGTCCTCAAGTCCCGGAGGTGGAGTCATGTATACCTCTTCTTCAAGTTCTCCTTGTAAGAAGGCATTCTTCACATCCATTTGCCATAGCTCCCATGTTAGGTTCGTAGCAAGTGATAAAACTACTCTGACCGTATGTAGTTTAGCTACTGGAGCAAAGGTATCCGTGTAATCTTCTCCATAGGTTTGTGTGAAGCCTCTTGCGACTAGCCTTGCTTTGTACCTCTCGATGTCCCCATTGCTATGGTACTTGATAGTAAACACCCATTTGGAACTTACTTCTTTCTTTCCGGGTGGTAGATCAGCCTCATCCCAAGTCTGATTCCTCTTCATAGCCCCAACTTCATCATCAACTGCTCCCAACCATTCTTCACTATCCTTAGCCTCTTCATAGGTCTGTGGAATCTTGTGGAGCTCAATGCTTGGTGATCAGATGGCAAAAGGGCAAGAGAACATACGACCTGTATCGGATGAGCGACGGCTTGATTGTTGTAATACACTGGTGCGTTCACCCAATAAGGTCAAGATGGGTCAGGTCTAATCCGTGTACTCCGCCTTGGTGGTTGTGGTGTAGGAACCGTTGCTTGTTCTTCTTCGAGGAACTCATTCATATTCTCTTCTTGTCCCTGTGAGGGAATATCCTCAATTGGTTCCTCATCCAAGTTCATGTCCAGAGGTGGAGTTTCCTCTTGAACATGCTCTTGTTCATCTCCACATGCTCATTCTGATCAGCTTGTGTATGCTCACTTTCTCCCCCTTGCTCCCATGGTAGTGTAACTCCAAGGTGATCAAGTAGAATCTTGAGGTTTGCTGCCCTATCCGAAGGTGATTGAGAAAGATCTTTGATGTTGTCCCAATCCTTCTTATCATAGAGCCCTCTCTCTTTCATGAACTTGACATCCCTGGAAACATACGTTCGGTTGTTGACGGGATCGAAGCACTTGTAGCCTTTTTGAGTAGGTGAATACCCGAGGAACATGCATTTGACATTCTTTGGATCAAGCTTGTTCCTTTGTTCACCTGGCACCATAACAAAGCACACTCACCCAAAGACACGTAAGTGATCGAGAGATGGTTTTATGTTATTCAATACTTGAAATGGAGAAAGATCCTTTAAGACTCTTGTTGGTATCCGGTTCATGAGCGAAAGTAAGAAGGAGAATGGAGATTAGAGAAGAATAGACATCCTTTCATTGATTAGAAAAGTGTAAGCTATACAAATGGGGAACAAAGAGTGTATATAGGTTGTAAAACGACATAGCTTTTAATTGATTAAACCTAGAGTCTCTCATGAGGGAAGGAGGCGCCGCAAACTCGTTTGGGACCACTTGTGGTCCACACCACCAAGTGGTCCACACCACCCACACGTCGCTTTCCCTTCTTCCTTCCTTATCTTCATGTGCTCCTCCTTTGTTTAAACAATCAAGTGGGCCTAACAAGGCCTTAGCTAGTCTAGAATACAAGCCTCAATGCAAGCCTTCTTCCCTTTCCATGTTCGGCCTTCTTCCTTGATTAACCCGAACATGAGCGGTACGGATGTACAGACGTACGGACGTCCGTACAAGTGATGTGGTGATGTCTTGTTCTTGATCAATACTTATAAGTTTGTGCGTAGAAGAGATGCGAGTAAAAACTCGGCTTTACGCTTATAAGTTTCTGCGTAGAAGAGATGCAAGTGAAAACTCGGTTTCACGCTGAAGGATTGTGCGCGGGATATTTACGAGTGAGAACTCGGCTTCGCGCTTAAGGATTGTGCGCGAGGTATTTGCGAGTGAGAACTCGGCTTCGCGCTTAAGGATTGTGTGCGAGGTATTTGCGAGTGAGAACTCGGCTTCACGCTTAACGATTGTGCGCGGAATATTTGCGAGTGAGAACTCGGCTTCGCGCTTAATGATTGTGCGCGGGATATTTGCGAGTGAGAACTCGGTTTTTTTTTTTAAGAGAAAAATAGTATATTTATATTATAGCTGCACCTTGGAAAAAGGCTGCCTACGTACCCCCGATCAGGGGGATCAAGCCAATCGTAGTTCGGTAAGATTGGTTTTTAACATAGAGAATGTTAGGTCGGGAGCGTTAGTGGTGGAAGCGCTTTAGGTTCATTGTGTTCCACGAGTGGAGGACGGCTTCACCATTCATTGTAGCCAGTTCGTAGACACCGGGTTTTACGATTTTTGAGATAAGGTAAGGGCCTTCTTAGTGTGCGCCGAGCTTTCCGGCGTTTTCTTCCGCATTGTTTTCGAACACTTTGCGAAGCACTAAGTCTCCCTCGTCGAAGTGTCTTCCTTTGACTTTCTTGTTGTAATATTTGGAGGTGAGCTGTTGGTAATTTTGTATCCGCAGGAGGGCGTTATTCTGCTGTTCTTCCAGAAAGTCTTCCTCTGTTCGGTGCATGTTGTCGTTGAGGGTGGGGTTGTTCACGGGCATAGATCGGCGAAGCGTTGGAATCTCGACCTCGGTTGGGGCCATTGCTTCCATGCCATGAGATAAGGAGAACGGTGTGCGGCCGGTCGCGGTGCGTGGTGTCGTACGATGACTCCGTAGGACGCCATCAAGCTTGTCTGCCGAGAGTCCTTTTTTCGCACCAGGCCGTCAACTATTGTTTTGTTTGTTGTCTCGGCTTGCCTGTTGCATTGAGGGTACCGTGGTGTCGATTTGTTCAGCCTTATTCGCCATTTAGCGCAGAAGTCGTCAAAAAGTCCCGAGATGAATTGCGGGCCATTGTCTGTGACGATCTCATATGGAAGTCCGTGGCGGCAGATGATGAACTTCCAAAAAAACTTTCGCACGTTGTCGGCGAGGATGTTGTTGTAGGATTCGGCTTCGACCCACTTTGTGTAGTAGTCCATCATTATGAGTATGTACGCCTTTCCTCGAGATCGGGGCATGGGTCTCACGATGTCCATTGCCCACCGCATAAATGGGTAGTCGCAGTGTTGAGGAGCTCGGCGGGAAGGTGTATCATCGGGGCGTGTCATTGGCATTGTTCGCATCGTGCTGTGAATGTTTCGCAATCTTTGAGCATCGTTGGCCAAAAATGGCCTTGGTTTTTGATTTTTATTGCGAGAGCTCGGCCATTGGAATGGTTACCTCCGGCACCTTCCTGTAGCTCCTTCATCACTCCGATTGTTTCATCCCCGTGTAAACAAGTCAGCAGAACTCCAGAGGAGCTCCATCTGTATAGACCATCATTGGGTCGAACATATCTTGCACATTTTCTTTTAAGACGCCGAGCTTCCCATCGGTCAGTTGGGTCGTCCCGTTCTCTATGTACGCGAGTATCTCAGTTCGCCAATCTGATGAGGTCGGTCTAGTTGGTGACGGAGGGTGATAATCCGTTGTTTCTTGTCCGTCCGCGAGATTGAGCTCGGTTATGTGGGCGTCGTCAATGAGAGCGATTCCCCTAAGAAGGGCGATGCTGGGGTGCTCGATACTTTCCACAGGTATAACGCGGCGTTGAGTTGGATCAGAAGTCAATGCTAGGGCAGCAAGTGCATCGGCGGAGATATTCTCTCCTCGGGGTATTTAGGTGAGGTAGGCATCCATACGTATTTTGGTGAGGTAGGCATCCATAAATTCGTGGAACTCTGCGGCTAAGTCTTTGACAAGTTTGAGGTAGGCATCCATACGTTCGTTTTTGGCCTCGTACTCGCCACTGAATTGGTTGGCCACAAGCTGTGAGTCGCAGTGTGCTCGGAGGATTGTTGCTCCAACACCCCTTGCCAACTTGAGTCCGGCGATCAGGGCTTCATATTCAGCTTCGTTGTTTGAAGCCGGGAACGCCAAACAGAATGACTGCTCCAGCACTTATCCAGTTGGTGACTCGAGTTTGATGCCGATGTCGGATCCATGACGGGAGGATGATCCGTCGACGAACAGGGTCCACTGGACGGGTACATTGATATCAATTAACTCGGGAACCAATTCGATCAAGAAATCTGCCAAAACTTGGGATTTAGAGGCAGGTCGGCCTTTGTACTCAACGTCGTATTTGCTGAGTTCGACCGCCCATTTGGCAATCCGACCCGATTGACTGGGACTGTGGAGGATCGTTCTTAGCGGTTGATTGGTAAGAACGGTGATCGTATGAGATTGGAAGTAGGGGCGCAACTTCCGAGCTGCAGTAATAACGGCGAGGGCGAGCTTTTCCAGTGTGGGGTATTGGCTTTCAGCACCGTCCAACGATTTGCTTACATAGAAGATGGGTCTCTGCTCGCCTCTGTCTTCTCGAACAAGGACGCCGCTTACTGCCAAGCTGGAGACTGCAATGTAGAGATATAGGGTTTCTCCTACTTCGGGCTTAGAGAGAACGGGGGTGTCGATAGGTACGTTTTAAGCTGCTGAAAAGCCTCTTCGCACCGTTCGTCCCATATGAATTCCTTGTTCCCGCGGGGTAATTGGTAGAAAGGTAGGCACCGATCTGTTGATCGGGAAACAAAACGATTGAGGGCGGCGATTTTTCCCATGAGTCTTTGAATTTTGCGCTTGTTCATTGGCAAAGGGAGTTCGAGAACCGCTTTTATCTGTTCGGGATTAGCCTCGATGCCGCGTTGGGTAACGATGTATCCCAAAAATTCTCCAGAGGTGACCCCAAAGGTACATTTTGCCGGGTTTAGCTTCATCTGATATTTGTTGAGGGTGTCGAAGCATGTTTTCAGATGACTGACGTGGTCTTTTGCTAGTAAGGATTTTACGAGCATGTCATCGATGTAGACCTCCATTGTTTTCCCGAGCTCGTCTCCGAACATTTTGTTGAACGAGGCGTTGATAGGTGGCCCCGACATTCTTCAAGCCGAAAGACATCACCTTAAAGCAATACGTTCCCCGATCTGTTATGAAGGCCGTTTTATCTCGATCGTCTGGGTGCATGCGGATCTGGTTGTATCCGGAGAAGGCATCCATGAAAGAAAGGAGCCCGTGTCCTGTGGTTGCGTCGACGACTTGATCGATACGCGGCAAAGGGAAGCTATCCTTGGGATAAGCTTTGTTGAGGTTGGTGAAATCTACGCAGACTCTCCACTTGCCCGACTTCTTTTTGACCAACACGGGGTTGGCCAACCAGTTGGGGTAATGTATTTAAGTGATGGACCCAGCTGCAGCCAATCTTTCGACATCATCGTTCACAGCTTGTGCCCGATCGGGGTTCAGCTTACGTCGCTTCTGTTTTATTGGTCTGTACGTCGGGTTGACGTTAAGCTTGTGACTAGCGATTGCAGGATCTATCCCTGGCATGTCGTTGGTTGACCAAGCGAAGGTCGAAACATTCGAATTTAGGAAGGTGACGAGCTCTCTGCTTATGTCCTCATCGAGGTCGGCTCCTATTCAGACGCAACGCTCTTTGTTGGTCGGGTCGATATTTACTTGTGTGAAGAGACTCCGAGCAGATTGGTTGCAGAGGTCGAGATCTCCCGAGATGTGGCAGTCAATCACTTGACACGTTTTGGCTGCTTTTCGCAGCTTGTGCCCTACTATGAAGCATGTGCGGGACATTCGCTGATCTCCGCGGATTGTGCAGACCGTGGAACCTACAGGAAACTTGAGACATTGATGGTAGATGGAAGTGACCGCCTTCATCATATTGATCCATGGGGTCCCGAGGATGATGTTGTAAATTGCGGGCTTGTCGATGACTTCGAGCTTGACTGTGCCGATGGTGTCGGTCGTATCTCCATTGAACCCAGTGAGGGATCGTTTGGACTGTTTTGAGGATGAGGCCGGTAAGATTCATCTAGTCCCAAGTATCCTTGAAGATGAGGTCGACCAAGCTCCCGGTATCAATCAGGACCCTTCCGATTTCGCAGTCTGCCACTCGCAGCTGGATGACCAGCACATCGTGATGCGGGTGGGCTACTCAGTGTTCATCGCTCGCGATAAAGGTGATATCGACCCCCCCATCAGTTGAGTTCGGCGAAGCGCTTTCCATTTGTTTTAGGCTCAACCCTACTCGTTGTTCGGACAGTTTTATCGATCGGACCGAGTCGTTGCACTCAAGGGGACCACCCATTATCTCCCGATGAGCTGCCTCGCAGGCAGTAATGTTTGCAGAGGTTCCGGTTCTTATGGAGTATGTTCCCTGTGGTCATCGATTTGTTCAACATGGGGTTGCCTATCTGCATCCCGTTCTCGTGAAGGAGAACGTTGTCGGTTATTATCATTCTGACTCTGGGGGCCGCTGCGTGGATGCTGGTCGTTGTTCCCGCGCCGATTGTTGTTCCATACTCCGAATTGTAGTTGGCCGTTGTTTCGGCGATTCAAATTTCCCCTGGGAGTAGGGCGGTCATCAAGCTTAATGGCGCCCTTCTCATATTGTGCTAGAAGAGCTTCGTGGAGGGATCGGCATTGAGAGGTCGGGTGACCTTTCATCTTGTGGAACTTGCAATAAGCTTCGTTATCTCTTGGTTGGTAATTTGTGTTCTGCCACTTGTTCCAGGAGAGCGGGGAACTTTTTTGTGAGTTCGGCGGGTTCTGTTGTGAGTTCAGCGGGAATTGTATATCGTTGCTGACTGCGAAAGAGGGAGCGACCGACGGGGAGTCTGGGCTGTCGCTTACGGCAAAGGCTACAGCCCGTTTACTCCTTTCCTGTAAGTATTCTTCATCATAATGTTGACGGAGTTCGTAGAATTCTTCCCGGGCTTTATCTTTTAGAACGGATGTTTTGGTCAGGGCGTGTTTTTTTGTCATGAGGGCTCGTTCCTCTTCGATCTCGATGAATATGGAAGCTCGGCAAAGGGCGTCTTCCAGTGTTCGCGGTTTGTTCAGCTTCATGTCTTCCTTGAAAGCTGATTCGAACCAGAGACCGTTCTGAAGGGCCGGAAGGGGGGCGTCATCTGATACGGTAGCTCGGGATACGATCGTTTTGAATCGGTCGATGTACGACCGGATAGTTTCCTTTGAACCCTGAGTTAACCCCCACAGGTCGGCGTTGGATGTCCCTTGTCGAATGAACATTGAATAATGTTTGAGGAAGGCGGCCAAAAGTTGGTAGAAGTTGTGGATCGAGTGTGTTTCTAGTCTAGCGAACCATGTTAGCGCGGGGCCAACGAGGTTTTCCACGAAAAGTTGGCAGATACCGGCCTCTCGCTCCTCTAGGGCGAGCTGATGGCGTCCCGTAGCGACGATAAATGCGGTCATGAACTCACTGGGGTCCGTGAGTCCATTGTAAGGGAGGATTTTGACCTTCGCAGGATATCGGATCGATGTGTTCTGCAGACGAGGGCTGAACGGGGTGTTCTGCGTCTCACGAAGGATTTGATCTATTTCAGGTGTCGAGCTGGTCGCCTGATGCACGGTAGAAGTCATTCGGCGGAGCTCGGCTCTAATGCTCGCTAATTCACGATCTCACTCCTGATCGGCGAGAAGTTTCTGAAGTGCTTCAGGGCTTCGACGCTCCTGTCTTCCCAGATTGCTGGTCGGGGCTACTTCGGCTAGCTGTTCCTCTTCTCTGTTTGAGGATTCTGGTGTGTGGTGCCTTGGCTCTTCTGGGTCGAGATGGGTACGCAAGAGTCAATCTTGTTCGTCAGGCACCGAGGAGGCATTTATGAACGAGCTCGGGTGCCTTCGCGTCTCTTCTTCAATCGCGCGGTCAATAGTTGGATTGCTTCGAGGCGCTACGTTGTCTTGGCGCTCATGGCAGAAGTTCTGACCGGCCACAAGCTCGGCGAAACGTTCGTTGTTGCTTCGGGTTGACTCGGTCATCTGCGTGATTAAAGTTTGTAGAAGCGCGTTTGTCATGGTGAGTTGACTTCCTGGCGTGAGGTCGGCGCGGGACGTGATGACTGTGCTCGGGTCGTTGTATCAGTCCCAACTTCGGCTTCGAACAACGGACAGCTTGTGCCAGCAGGGGTGAGTTCGGGCTCCGTTACAGCTGGGACTTCTGGTGGGAGAGTCTCATCGGTCAGCGTTTGAAGTCTGGATGTTGTCGTTCGGGTTGATGTTGAGGGATCAAGCTCTCTTGGGTTTGGCATCCGCGACGGAATGAGCTCGTCAGCGTCTGACGAGTGCGGTGGTATTGATGATTTTCGTCCGGCCATCCTTGTGATCACTCTTCGCGTGTAGGAAATATCTAAACCCCCCTCCTTCTAGCGCCAAATGTTAGTTTTGAAGATAACTAATATAAATAACTTGATTATGACTCAGTTGATTGATGATAAACGTGGAGGCGATATTTTCGTTTAATAGATTAGATTAAGGTTGATTGCGATTGAAATGAGCTCGGTATAAAATGCGTATCCAGCTCGGTATAGATTAAGTGTTTAGTTTATAGTTTTTGTTCTTGAGAGAATCATCCGCGTTTAGTAATGGGATACAAGAGGTATTTATAAGGAATCAAATGCCTTGTCAACCGCCTTTGTTGCTCAGCGCGTGCGCGGTGAGCTTGAATCTCTCGCTGAGTCGCACTTGAGTGTTTATGGTAAGTCGGCAACTCTTCTTCGGGCCTCAATGGATGGGCCTAAGCTGATTGGTATTTGACCTGCTCGGCATTCGATCTGCTCGGGGTTTGACATGCTCGGTATTGGGGCGAAAAGTGGGACGTGAATTCAACAAACGGGCCTTGAATGCTTATTGGGCCGGGTTGATAGGATGGTCAATCCTATCTCCAACACAACCCGTATTATCTCTTGGAATCGGATAGCATTTCGAACCTGTTACAGAGGCTAACTTCGTAAGACCAAATCGAATGGGTTTTCCTGGAGAACAAAAACCAAATCCATGTTTCTTCTCGATTTTCAACTACCGCGGAAGCAAGAATAAACTTAGTTTGTCAGAAAATGAGAATTTTTTACCTATTTCAAATAATTTTCTAAAACGGGATGATTTGAAGATGGAGAGTTCTTCCGCCTCCAAACACTCCGCCAAATCGTTAATCCATTGAAGTTGAAAGTATTTGTGAACTCTTTCGTTGTCGGCCTCTGCGCCTTCTTTGAAAATTCTATCTGGTTGATAGTCCATCCTGAAATTGATTAGCAATCTCAATTAAAAAAAAACGATAGTGAACGATAAAGAGAAAAAGAAATAATTTGAACAGGGAAGAGAAAAGAAATGAGTTTGATGGGGAAGAACTCGAAACAAAGGGAAGCTGCAGAGTGTAATTAATGTATAACATGCTTTTGTCCCTCACGATACAGGATGACACATATATCAAGATGTTTATGGAAACATCATGATGTTTCTCCAAACAGAACAGTTCGCTATGCAGCTCACAATTGTAGGAATAGAAAAGACTTTTCCATTGTAATGATAACAAATCAATTATTTACGAAAGAGCCATCTACCTTTGACTTAATTATTTTCTAGTCGTAGAATATCTGATACAATTACTCAAATAGATATGGATTACAAATTAAGATCCGCAGGTACTATCTTTTCTCGGCTGCGACATACAAACCACGCATTACCCAACGCCAACGTGACGATGATGAACAATGCGTCGTAGATTGCGATAACTTTGATGACATCAAAGTCTATATTATTTTTTCACCACACACACCAAAATCTATTCTTTCTTATTATCTTCTTCTTTTGTCTTCTTTTTTTTTTCTTGTTGCAAATTATATATATACACATATATAGTCAACACAAAAATTTACATTTATGTATACATAGGTGAAATATGTAACTTTTACGTTTCATTAGCGAATATTAACTAGAAAAAATTGGTGATTTTACAATTAGTTATCAAGAAACATTAACTAGTTAAAAATATAATTTTTACATTTAATGGTACTTTGTTGATCGTCATACCATCATGTATAAGCATGCATTAAATGTACTACAATAATTTAACATTTTAGTTGAAAATATTCTATAATTTTGAGGAAGAGTTTGAGGTTAATGAATAAGACGCTATACACTATATATATATATATATATATGTATATATATGTTGTGAGTGAATGCTAACGTTATGGATTTTTCTTTAAATAATTCTAAAGGTCAGATAGCGGTCAAGCTTATCCGACATATGAACTCAAGTTTCATGGAGTATAACTAGGGGTGTCAAAATGGATCAAAATTTGTGGATCAATTCAATCCAAACCAACTCATAAACTTATTGAGTTTGAAATTTGAGTCTTAGTGAGTTAATGGCTCAAAATTGTTTATGGGTTTAATGGATTGGGTGGAAATGAGTTTGGTTGAAATGGTTTATTGAGTTAACCAAAACCAATCCAATACAAGATAATCGCTCGTAGCTGCAAGTCTAGAGAAGAAATTGATCCCATCAAAAGCGGGAGAATCAGATTCCTCGACTCTAATCTCACCCGGAGATTCCTCGACTCTTCGATTCTTCTGTCGATTTTGTCGATTTGCTGCGAATGTCGATTTTGTCGATTTTGTCGATTTTGTCGATTTGCATATGTGTCCATTTAACTTACTAAATTACGCTCATCTGTTTGGTCACACAAAGGGTAGAAATTGGACAATTAGCTGGAAATTGTATAATTATGAAGATTACAATTACAAAAAAAAATACTATAAATTGAAACTGTTTGTCACATACAGTTTTGATTTACAATTTTGATTTACAGTTTTGATTTACGAGTAAAAGAGGGAGCTTTAGATTGAAACAGGTCATACATTCATTTAACTAGAGATCGAACCCGCGCGATGCCCGGGTGTGTTTGCTATTGTACTTTTGTTATGTATTTGTATGTTTTGTTATCTTATTTATTATATTCTCTTGGTAGATTTAGTGTATATGTATACGGTTTTGGTAAGAGATGTTAATATTTAAGACGTCTTTTTTTTGAATTTTTGAATGAGTGCAATCTTACATTTGTAATTATTATTTTGTAAATGATTGTTTAGGTCATATGGCATTTGTTTTTTTTTTTTAAAAGTTCTTGGTTTTGTTTGATTGAATTGATGAAATATTTTTGTTTATAATATAATGCTTATAGTTAAACCATATTTTTTATCTTAATTAATATATTGTAAGATAAATCATCTTTTTGGTTAACGATTTTACCTAATATTTTTAATGTGTAACTTATTAAATCCATGAAGTTGTATTTGATGGGGAGGAAATTGTGACAACCAACATCTCAAGTTCTCAACCATGTTTATAATTTCCATAGACAATAGTCTGTGTTTTATTTAATAAATTTTAGTGTTTCATAGTAAAAAACTTGTAAACACAAAAGTACAATTCAAAATGATAAATAATAATTATTATTATTATCATTATTATTGTTATTGTTATTGTTATCGTTACTATTACTATTACTATTATTATTATTATTATTTCTTTAAATTCTATTTCATTCCCTTTGAAGTTATATCCTTTTTAATGATCCAAACAAAGACTGATATGTGAATCAATTTTTTTTTTGTCACAATATATCTTCTCAATTGTAGATAATATAGAATATGCAAGCTTCTTAGATTGGGAAGGCCATTATTCATTTATTTCATTTTCCTTTATCTTATATTGTTATTATTTTTAAAAAATTCTATTATTATTTATATTAAGATATATTTATAATTCTTATATAATCATATGAATAAAATCATTTTTTTAGAGAATGAAAATCCATAAAAACACATAATTATAGGCATAAAATAGGGGACTCGGGGTACAGCCACACGAAAAGTTTGAAATCCGGGCGAGAACACCACGAAGTTTAAGCTCTGTCTTTAGCTACACACAAAATTTAAAACGATTCTTAACCACACAAAGAGTCTAATTCTGGTTTTAACATCATGTCCGTTTAATCTTAACAAATTCCGTGTAATTGCTCGATTAACCAATTAAAATCCTAAATCTTGGTTTCGACGGACCCAAAATTTTAAACCAAAACACGATTCTATTGATTCAAAACACGATCCAAAACACAAACCAAAACACAATTTTAAAATCAAAACATAAACAAAAAAAAAAAGAGTTTCACCCCAGAGAAAAAGAAATCCTCAATTCTATTTTGCTCTCACGAACCCTAAATCCCCAAATATCTCATCACGAACCCTAAACCCGAACACACTTTCACTAACCAAATATATTGGTGAAACCAACAATGAGCACTACACCAACAATAACGACAATACACATAGTCTTCCAAAGTCTTGACTTTGCATCCGATATTGCTACTTCAATCCTCTCAATTAGCCTCTCTTCGACCTCAATGCACAATTCTCAAGCCTCTTTCTCTCAAACTCCATACTCTCGGTATGATATCCTTCATCTTCATCAACTCTGGGTTAGCAACGCTCTTGGACGTTAGCTTCACAATTGAGTGACCACACCAACACATCTTTGGTGGAATCCCGAGCACTCTTCTAGATGAAGTCGCCGCCGACGACGAACCAGCAGACTTAGAGAATTGGGGATTCGAGTTTGAGCTCATGGCTGTGAGATCAAGTTCGAAACCGATAGAGTTGTTGAAAAGCAGATGAATCGAAATGAGATATTTGGGGATTTAGGGTTCGTGAGAGCAAAATAGAATTGAGGATTTCTTTTTCTCTGGGGTGAAACTCTTTTTTTTTGTTTATGTTTTGATTTTAAAATTGTGTTTTGGTTTGTGTTTTGGATCGTGTTTTGAATCAATAGAATCGTGTTTTGGTTTAAAATTTTGGGTATGTCGAAACCAAGATTTGGGATTTTAATTGGTTAATCGAGCAATTACACGGAATCTGTTAAGATTAAACGGACATGATGTTAAAACCAGAATTAGACTCTTTGATGCGGGTCCCACATAAAATAAAAACTTGGTTGACATGGATAGCCTAAATGGAGAGAGAATTGTGCTATTATATATATAAATTATATGGATAACTCATTTAATCCATTAATCCATTAATTTAAATGAGTTATGGTTTGATCCAAACCAATTATTAATTGAGTTGGATCAACTCATAAACTATTTAGGTTTCAACTCATTGGGTTATGGGTTGGTTTGAGTTGGTTTACCCATTTTGACACACCTAAGTATAACCAAAGCGAGAACGGTAGTCATTGTCAAAATATGTATGGATCATAATAAGCTTACTACAAATTAAAGATTTCTCAAAATATTGGTCAAGGCCAGGGATCGATTCCCCTCAAGCGTGAAATTCACTAAATTAACACATTTGATCATCGGGGCCCCATGATTAGTCGGATCTCATAGCCCGTTGACCCGAGAACCAGCTGGGGAGTAAAAGTCCCCACGACCTGCCTCAGAGCTTATGCTATCCGTTGAACCGGATCATCTGGCTTATCAAAAAAAAAAAACAATTTCTCAAAATAACCTCCCTTTCTTTTTTGTTTAAATGTGAAATTTAGTTAGAAAGCAAAGAGTTCTGTAAACAAGGTAGGTTAAAACTATCAACAAGCTTAGTAATATTTGACCCAACACAAGTGAAAGCTAATAAATTTTTACATTCGGATCAAAGTCAGGACCACGAGAGTCAAACCATTCTCTCTAGTTTGTTCTAAAAATAAATAAAGAATTTATTTTGCCAAAAAAAGCATAATTAGCAAAAATCTCTAATTGTAACAAAGAAGATGGTTTGTGAATAAAACACCAAAATCCAAATAAAATTTTCCTCAACAACCCAACAAGAAGCCAAAATGTAAGAAAATTAAACTTGTAATTATGCTAGTTCTTCTCTTTGACCACGAGGAACAAGTCTGGGAATAAATGTATAGTGCAAAGGCCAACGATCAACCACATAATCTATATGTGTTTTACTGATCAACTTATTTCCCCCCAAAAGATAGATCCAAGCCCGACCAGTTTCATCGCAAGAACACACCACGAGCCTTTTATCTTCGATGAAGTAACTTGGCTGAGTAATTGGTGTCTACTAAATCTGGCAAGTTAGGACATGACACTTCCATGAACTTTACCAATTCCACATCTTTCACTATCCAAGTTGTCATTAATCTTGTACTTGCTCACCAAAACGAATGAATCTTCTTTGTTGCATGGCATTGTTTTAACAATGAAAGTAGATCTCCCTCAAAATCCCTAAGGACAAAAGCATCATTATAATAGTCAGTCGTTCCACATGGTAGATCACAAAATGTGAAGAAATATTCGCTAGAGGAATTGAATTTAGTAAGGTGGTACACGAGATAAGTGAAACACCCTAACCCAGTACCATGTACCGGATCAACTCTCAAACACTAAATTCGAGAGTAACATTTACACGGAATTACCATTATTTTATTTCTTTTAACAATCCACATCAAGTAAACATTCATCACTAATAATTGACCAAGTTTAACACTTACCTTAGTCATACCTTAGCCACTCGTAGGATTTTGTTCACTCATCCACCTACCTCCACGTGAATCCTTGCCAGTTTTCCACGAATAATCCTTTATTCGCGAGCTTCCCACGACAGCTCTCGAACATAACTCACTTAGGTCAGCTACCATCGTATCATCCAACATACATCCCCCTTTGTACTTAGTTATTCAACCAACCACCCCACATAACCAAGCACAAAGAGAGAGAGATGTTCAGAATTCACAACGTGTCGAACATCAACCACGTTCTTCACTCTTGAAGGCTCACCGTGGACACCATCACCTTTGATATGATTATCGAACGCCACCACTCGATCACCGCTTGATCACCGCTCGATCATCATTTGTCCTTGATCAACACGATCCTTGATCATTACTCGAATACCACATATCCATGATCATAAATCCTCGATCACCACAGTCAGCGTACACCATCCGTGAACACCGAACAACATATCCGCAAAACGTCCACGATAGATCCCTTTTTTTCCTCAATGATCCTCAATTTTCCTCGACAGATCACGAGGATCCTTACCTTTTCCTCGACAGATCTCGACGATCCTTCCTTTTCCTCGACAGATCTTGATGATCCTTACTTTTCCTTGACAGATCTCGACGATCATTGCTTTTTCCTCGTCGGATTTAGACGATCATTTCTTTTTCCTCGATAGATCTCGACGATCCTTGCTTACCTCGATAGATCTCGACGATTCTTACTTTTCCTCGACAGATCTGATAACCTCAAACGTCATACTCAACGATTCACGTCAAATGCATGCAGATCCTTGTCGTCTATCGTCAGCCACTAGAAGAACCTCGAAGAACCCTTATTTCTCTCGATGAATCTCCACTAAATTCACACTTTATCTTTCTCGGGTTCTTTCTGAGTTCTTACACGTGGTCACTGGTGACATCCTCGACGACATTCATACACCGTTATCGAACCACATCGTCAACCCTCGTACGACCAATGTCTGTCATTCAGATCCGATCATTAATTCCTATCAATCCTCCATTATTTCAGTGTATTTCTCTCAATTTCTCTTAGGTGCAGGTATTAGGGTTCATAGCCTTCATGATCCCTTAAGATGCGACGATCCCCTTTATTTATAAGATTTGGGTTCGCACTTGAAGCCCTATTTATCCATCCTTTACCGAACCAGACTTAGGCCAGTCCATTGGGCCTCCAAATAACCACATGGATCCTCGACCACCTACCGCGTATCCTCGACCGCCCACGAGGATCGTCCAACATTCCTCGACATTGGCCCATCATTCCTCGACGTTGGCTCATGAGTCCTCGACAATGGCCCATCAGTCCTCGACGCCAACACGGATCCAATGTTATCCAACGTAGATCAGCGACAATTATTCGATTTCATCCGAACCTTATCTGATTCTACCAAAGATTCCTTATTTCCTTCAGACATTATCCACTTTGTCCGAATGTTATCCGATCCTATCCGAACATTTCTATTTCTGTATGAACATTTCCATTTATGTCCGAACATATTCATTTTTGTCCAAACATATCCTGTCCGAACACTAGTTCCCTCGACCATTCAATATGAAATTATCGGAAATGAGCTTTCAGACTCGTTTTTGCTTGAACATTTGGATTTCCTTCGATCAATTAACCATATCCTCGATCATCCTTCACAATTCAACACTGATCCTCAGACCATCTTTGTTGGTCCTCGATGATCCTCGATGATCCTCGACGGAATCATCGGACGCGGGTGTTACAATCAGCCTTGTCATAATAACTAACCCAATACAAATTTCCATTCAACGATACACAAATTGTGGTGTCTAAGTACCCTTCGTCTTGACTATCACCACCAATAGATGCTAAAATGTTGTTGTTCCACGCATTGGAGGCAAAGTTATGGATTGTCCACAAGGTCTTGGTATGATCTTCCTTCTGACGATGAGTAGCAATGATCTTGTAACTCCCCCTATAGTCGTATCCTATGCCAAGGGATACTATTCGAGTTTTGTTTAAATCCTGCTTGATCCATCTACTCTTATGTCTCAACCATGGGTTCCAAACCATAGCTCCTTTCTCCATGTTACATAGCAATAACTTATTACAATCAACCAAGTTTTAAGGTATTTTGGATTCTAAACCAGGAATATCTAAGGTTAACTCCCACACCTCTATCTTTGGATCGATGCTTACCGAATAAATCTTGTATTTGGTTGCTAAGATAAATCGAAACGTTGTCTTGTGCTTGTTGATGAACGTCTTGTCTTTTAAAAGAGCGTTCCATTGTTTCGATACGATTTTAAAGCGAACAAGAGATTCTGGTGGTACACGAGAACGTATTTCTCCAATCAACTCTCATGGAAGTTTCTCCTTCTGCGCCATTATAGTTATCCCAATTAGGGTTTCAAGCAAGTCACTTGGTGTTCTCCTTTTATTACCTTTTAAAAGGCAACGATATTCGTTTAACACAGAATCTAGAGGTTGCAATCAACTCATGTTTTTTTGAGACTAAAACAAAACTGTTATAAATTGTTCTATTAGATTAACCATGGAATTTCATATTTACAGTTACTTTCTACTGCTGGTGTGACTAGAAATCCCAAAACAAAATCGACGCTTTTGCGGAGGACTTGTGAGGAAATTTATGTCAGCAAAGGACCATCAAGTGGAGTTGTTTTCCTAGTTATTTAGCAGTTCTATTTTTAAGTCACTTTGTAATTACAAATTGACTTGTAAGTCATTTTGTTTCTATGGATTATTTCTTCTATTAGATTTTCTCATATTACTAGTTCGAATAAAATCAATGCAGACTTGCTTGCAAAATCGGCCTTTGTATTAAATTCTTCTTAGTTTTTAATAATAATAAAGATTGTGACAAAAAAGGAGTTTTTTCTAAGATGGGCATGAAATCCGTTGATACCTTATTCCTTCGTAATTAGTATGCTTTCACAACCAAGAAAACAATAATATATAATTGTATAGCTCTTACATACTGCCGCCTTGCTTATCAAAACAACTCTGAAATTTTTTGACAAATTAACACTCCTTAACTTTTTCCATTCCTTGTATTTTCATTTCTCAAAACTAAATTAAAATATGATGTAGCTAATGGAATCTTTGCCCCTCCATTGCAGGGACGTAATGCTAGTATCTGTATAAGAAAGTCATAAAATATATTCAACCAAACCTTTGATTATTAAAAATAATTTACCAAATCCATGCATGGTGAACTTCATCGTTCTCAAGACAAACAAATAATCCACCGATTTAATATCATATACGCCGGCCCTTGTCTTCAAATATCATGCCAATCATCCCATGAAAGTAGAGGATGACAATTTTGTATATTCCACATCTTCGAGCGACTCAACGTCTTTGCCTTGGACGCTCTTACATTGTAAATAGGCAACTGTGTAAGTCACATGCTGAAACATACTCAGCGCAAAGACAAAGGACACAAAGACTAAACCAGTGGTTAAGGTAACCAAGAACTATCTTCTCCAATTGATCAGCTGCAAGATTTCAGCTAATCCGAATGAAAATAAATGAAAGGAAAGATTTAAGAGAGTCAGATTTGGCTTCATCCCTTTAACAATCTTTGCAGCTTTCCACAGAGCTTTGATCCTATAAGTTTCCTTTAGTATCGATATGACCATAGATAAGTTCCAAACGATAGCTAAAGAAGACTCATATACTCCTAACATAATCGATAAAGCGACAAACTTATTTGCCAAGGAATAAAGTTTTGAAGAGAACAAACAGAGAGGACCAAGTATTATAAACCCATAGCCAAAACAGCAAAGAGCAATGTAGAAATATGTCACAAGAGGTCCCTTCCACGATTCAAGGGTCAAAACCGGAAAACATTTTTAAGAGTAAGAGCCGATGCGTGGAGGATAATTATAACATAATAGAAGTCGATAATGGAGGAGACGCCCATGAAGATGTATGAAGAACCCACAAACATTTTGTTAAACAAGAAAAGAAAACATTTGAGTAAGAGGGGAAGAACCAAGACTGAGAACATTAACTTTTGTTCTTGAGAAACAGTTTGCCGGATTTATTTAAAATACTCACAACCTCCATTGTTACAACATTCAAGAATGGAAATCGATCCATGGGTTTCAAAAAACAAGAAAAAAAGCTCTTAGCTACAATTGGTTTATGGTTATGGTAGTGAGGGTTTATAAGATCAAACCCATCTCCTTAGTGCATATATACTACTAACAATAAGTGTTATTGCTTGACCCGCTACTTGGAGGAAAGAGAGTCTTTGGCGTGCTCCTTGGGTAGCTTTGTGTAATGATCCGACCACAACTTCTTAATGGGCCCATGTCAGCTCTTGGCCTATTGGGCTGATCTTTGTCCGATGGTCCGTTCCGCTATGTCTGGGAGGCTTTAAAAACTTGTTACCGACCCTACAAATCACCACGTGATCTTTCCCCATGCTTTGCCCTCACTCACACGATACTAAAAAAACACTTCTCGGAAGGTCATCCATACTGAAATTGCTCCAGCTCAAGCACCCTTAACTCTGAAGTTCTTTCAGGATGGTTGACCAAAAAGACAAGTGCACTTTGGTGACATAGTTGGCCAAATCAATTATTTAAAACTTCTCCGCATGCACCACCATATTCCTGAATAACCGGGATGTTACAATTACCCCAACTAAGAAATCGCATTGTCCTCGTTGCGCACCAGATCGTCACCCCTGGCGGTGTCCTCTTGACACTCGTTTGGGTTCAGCTCTGATACCACTTGTAATGCCCCGACCGCAACTTCTAATGGGCCCACATCTGCTCTTGGCCCATTGAGCCAACCCTTGTCCGTCGGCCAATCCACTATGTCTGGGAGGCTTTAAAAAATTGTTATCTAAACTACAAATCATCACGTGATATTTCCCCGTGTTTTATCCTCACTCGCACGGTACCGAAAATCACTTTCTGGAAGGTCACCTATTCTGAAATTGCTCCAGCTCAAGCACCCTTAAATCTGAAGTTCTCTCAGGATGGTTGATCGGGAAGATAAGTGCACTTTGGTGACATAGTTGGCCAAATCAATTATTTTAAACTTCTCTACATGCATCACCATATTCCTAAAAATGGACCCACGTCCGATTTCGGCCCATTGGGTCCACCCTTGTCTGACGGCCGGTCCGCTACGACCAAGAAGCTTTAAAGACTTGTTATCGACCCTACAAATAAACACATGTTCTTTTCATGTGTTTTTTCCTCACTCGCACGGTTCTAGAAATCACTTCCCGGGAAGTCACCCATCCTGAAATTGCTCCAACTCAAGCACGTTTAACTCTGGAGTTCTCTCGGGATATTTGACCAAAAAGATAAGTGCACTTTGGTGACATAGGTGGCCAAATCAATTCTTTTAAACTTCTCTGCATGCACCACTATATTCCTGAAACCGGGATGTTACAATCACCCCTACTAACAGACCGCATTGTCCTCGTTGCGCACCAGATCGTTACCCCCGACAGTGTGAGCCATCCTGACTCCACACTCATCCGGGTTCAGCTCTGATACCACTTGTAACGTCCCGACCGCCACCTTCAAATGGGCCACGTCCGCTCTCGACCCATTGGGCCCACCCTCATCCGACGACCGGTCTGTTACGTCTGAGAGGCTTTAAAGACTTGTTACCAACCCTACAAATCACCACATGATCTTTCCCCGTGTTGTGTTCTCACTCACACAGTTTTGGAAACCACTTCCTAGGAGGTCACCTATCATGAAATTGCCGCAGCTCAAGCACGCTTAACTTTGGAGTTCTCTCGAAATATTTGACCAAAAAAATAAGTGTACTTTAGTTTTAAAACTCTCCACATACACCACCGTATTCTTTAAACCAGGATATTACACTTTGATTTTGGAGGTTCTTATCATCCATTTGACTGAGTTAAAGTCCACAATTACATCACCATATTACCAATTTAAACCAAAACAAACGAAAGAAACCAGCACTCAGACAAAATCATGAAACGTCTACATCAATAGAAAATAGATGAGGGACATAGAACAACATATTTAGACGTCTAGAAGATAAATAGAATTATTTTTAAGGAGTAGCATATATAAAATATCATACTCTATGAACAGTAAAATTTGTATATATAAACGCTAAATATAGATTTTAAGCTCAACCTACATAAAATATTAAAGAAAATACTATAAATATTAAAACTAAAACATTAAGAAAATATCATAGATAGGATTTAGACAAAAACATCAGTTTAAAAAATCAAAAATATTAGATGATATATGATAATTACACAAAAGTTCTTATAATTCATATTAAAGTCACTGAGGAGCTATCTGCACCATGTGCAAAAAAATTAATTGAAGCATTTAATCATAGCCAAACGTGAATAATCAAAGCAATGTTTAAACGAATACATCAAAAGATACGAATACCAAAAATAAAAGAAACAAATGCAATCTAAATATTTTGAGAAACTTTCTTGTAAACCATATTCATGGTTTTTTCCTGTGTATTTATGTGTATCTTCATTAAAAAGGACTTTAACCATGATGCCTAAAGTCATTGGTTTATAAAGTATAATATTGGAGAGATAATTATGTTTTTATGAAGTATAACAATTGTTATATATATATATATATACATACATAGAGTTTATGGTATATATTTTTAGATGTTATATATAGTAAACTTAACTGTTACTTAAATTTATATATTTTCGTTTTTGATGTATGAATATCAAATTTATTCAACAAAAATAGTGTTTACAATATATGCATCCATGATCTAAGAAACATCAAGTAATCCGAAATTACATGAAATTAAATCATGAGTAAAAAAACCGAATGTTTGAATCCCCTTCGAGGAAACCAATCCGTCAAAACTTCTTCCAGTTTGCCATTGGCTAAATAATCAAACCTAATTCAGGAGTTCCTTATTGTACTGTCATATTTGTATCATTCTTTGACGTGCATCACATTTCTAATCTGGTGCCATGTGTGTTTTGAAGAAAACTCTTTTAAATGGACCAAGGAAATTGAATTCCGTATATGGTGAAGTTTACATATTCTTCTTGTCTTTTCCCATTTTTTTCTTTAGTGGGCTGATTCTATTTCTTTATAAATGTAATTTGGGCTAACGAAAAAAAATCAATTAATATTAATAAACAAGATTGTTATCTATATAGGATTGATTTAAGAGGCAACCGTGAAAATATAACTCAAAACCCTAAATTTCTTACAGAGCCTTGAAAGATGACAAGAGAAAGAATGATGATGTCCGATCTTCCGTTGGATTTGTTAGAGAATATATTCAATAGACACTCAACCACGTCTCTGAAAGCAATACGATCCACTTGCAAACGTTGGAACGGTTTAATAAAGAAAATCCCAAAATTTCTCGAAGCTGCAAAGAAGCCTTTAGTTCTCGTGTTGAAGGATTTTAGGGTTTGGCGAATTAGTGTTAATCACGATGTTGCTGCTCCATCTAAAGAGTTTAATGGTGCACTTAGCCTAAAGGATTGGCATTTTAATTCAGTACAAGTCGATATAGCCAGAGTTTTTCATTGCGATGGTTTGTTGTTATGTACCACCAAAGACGATAGACTTGTGGTTTGGAATCCGTATTTGGAGGAAACGAGGTGGATCCAACACAAGCCTGATGACAAGAGAGACTCTAAGGTTTCCCTAGGATACCAAAGTAACAAGTCTTGTCGTAGCTTCAAAATCTTGAGGTGTTGGGATTGTTATGAACCAAACCACCATGTTGCTGCGGTTGAGATCTACGAGTTTTGCTCTGGTTCATGGAGGGCTCTTGATGATGTCCCTCTGGACTGCTTCATTGAACCAAATACTGGTGTGTCTTTGAAGGGAAACACTTACTGGCTTGCTTCAGATGAAGAAACAAATTTCTTACTCAGGTTTGATTTTACAACGGAAAGATTTAAACGTTTGTGTCTTCCGCCAATTCAGAATTTTGGTAAGATAGTTCTATCGGTTGTTCAAGAAGAACAACTCTTAGTGTTACTTCAGAACTATCATACATTAGAGATGGAGATTTGGATGACCGATGATATTGATACTGAAGCCGCCTTGTTGTGGAGTAAATTCATTAAAGTGGATTTCAATACCCTCACTACTTATTATTGTTTTCCGGTTTGCTGGAGTTTTTTGATCCATGAGGGGAAGAAAAGGGCCTTGTGTTGTACTTTAAGTTCTTATGAGACTAGTCGGAACATGGTTAACATTATCGGATTCGACGATGGATATTACGCAGAAATCCCTGATGAAGAATCTACTAATTGGCAGCGTCCAATTATCTTCAATTATATTCCAAGTTTGGTTCAAATCTAGAAACGGAAAGGCAAAAGAAAATAACGGAACTAGCTGACAAAAGTAAGCTTTATCTTCTCTTTGTTTCTTCGGTTTTGTTTTTGAAGACAATGTCGTTTGATTAAATTATTGAAATAATAGATTATAGTTTTTTTAAAAAAAAACAAATAATTTAAAAATACATTAAACATTTAAATTAAAATAAAAGTTTTATAACTAAAACCAACGTACAACCAGTTTTTATAGTTTATGAACTCTAAAACTAAAACTGTTACATTGGATGTATCATATTTGATGAAGCCGGTGGCAATTTATGAGACAAGCACATGAAATGACAGCTCCCAGTTCCGTCACAATGGTGAGTGTGTGTGTGTGATATCAGCTTGATCAAAGCTAGAGGATCTTGAGTGCGTTCACATAATATAAATCTACTGGGTGCGCATGATTATGGAGGATCACATAATATGAATGTTTCAAATTTTATTTCCCCTTAAATTATAAATCGCTTTTTGGAAAACATTTTAAGCGCATTATGTATATATCACTTAACTATCAAATTTCGACACAAAAACTTTTGCTGTTTTTTGGAAGTGTCAGTTCTGCTTGGTATAATTAGATGAGAAGAACACAAATCATCACTAATTTTCACTTTTAGAGTCTCGTGTGTCTGATCGGATACGGGTTGTAGCGGTGAGCAAGACAAAACCAATTTCTCTGAATCGCCAAATATATACGACGCTGGTCATAGGTCTTTGATGTGCAAGAGAAGAATAGTACCATAGATATTCTGAAAGCTTCGCTAACGTTGTATCTTGTAATCCAAGCGAAGATGGTTACTTCCTCGTTTTTATCATTTATCTTTGCCCTTACTTGATTATTGGCTTCAATGTATTGATGTCTAGTTTGTGCCTTGTTGCATGGGATTTTTATAGTTTGATGATCAAATTAAGCATGAGAAATCTAGTAATGTTTGATAACAAAACAAGATCTGTTGTAGCACATTGGCTTGAGCAATTTATCTAGGTAACTAGATATGGTTTCCGCGTTCGAAGCCCGGCAGCGGAATATATTTTAGTTTTTTTGTAGGGTAGTTCTCATAAAAGGGTCCAAATTATTTGTAAATTTATTAATTGTGGTCCAAAATTCTTAAATTATTATCTCCTAAATTCTAAGGAAACGTTACAGGACCGGGCTTTGCTAGACATTGAACCGATTTCTTGCAGCTCTTTCTTCAGTTTTGTTTCTAAGTTTTTAACTAAAAACAACAACCGGTTTGTAAAGTTTATGAATTATAAACTAAAAGTGTTACATTTTAAGTAATGTTGATTAAATATGAGGCATGTGTAATGTATGAGACAATTAAAGCACATGAAATGTAGTTTCCTGGACCAGCATGAATTGCGGTTAGAAAAACCGGATCTTGCCAAAGAAGCTGTTGATTTGTTATTTCAGATTATGAGAAACAACGACGTAACTCCCAATGTGCATTTCCTCTTCAAACGGTTTCGATACATAACCTTCCGACAATTGATGCAATTTTCATTTGTAGCCTAAAACCCATGCAATATTGATTCACAATTCACAAACTAATTTTCCATAACTCATTTCTTTGTTTCCACAAATACTTAAGTCAGGACTTTCTGTAGACTGTAGTTATGGAAGAGAATTAAAACATCATAAGTATGACGTTTTGGTGATAAATCATGAACTAAGAGTCTCAGACAAGTTTTATTAAAGCTTTGCTATCGCTGTATCTTGTAATCCAAACGAAGATGGTTAGTTCCTCATTTTTATCCATTTATCTCTGCCCTTACTTGATTATTGACTTCAATGTATTGATTTCTAGTTTGTGTCTTTGTTCATGGGATTGTTATGGTTTGATTATCTGATTAAGCTTGGGAAAATCTTGTAATGTTTGACAACAAATTGATCTACTAAACCCTTCACCAAAGTTTGAGAAGATGAAGCAGATGTTAAGTTATATAAATGTATATTTAATATTTTGCAAAAGATACGCTGTAACACTTTGGCTTAAGCAATTTATCTAGTTCTACTGGATACGAGTTCCAGGTTCGAAACCTGGCAGCGGAATGAGACCAAACAAAGTAATCTGGATAAGCCTACTACAACTTTCCTGGAACTATGTAAATTTAGAGATTGGTGAACACGCAGCTCACTGGTTGATAGATTTGGCTCCAAAGTGTCATGTTCCTTTGTCATGCAGCTACAGGACACATCGCGGATACTACACAGGTTCTGTTACGGATTGAAGAAGAGAAAGAGAAAGAAGCTGAATTGGAGTTGCATATTGATAGGTTGGCTATAGCTTACGTTCGGTCTAATCAAGTTAATAAGTGTCTCGTATCTATCAACGAGATATCATTGTGTGAGACAAGAGTAGATTACATCGGTTCAGATACGGAACGACTTCTAGTGATGGGTCAGTTCACTTGTCCAGAGACATGTATCATATACATACTCGTTCGACCCATTGGTCATCATCCAAAATTATCATCCTTACATAAACAGAGTTATATGAGATTATTCAAAGTTACATTTACTCAGTATATCCGTAATAGTTGAAAAGAGATATAGAGAAACACAGCACAAAGCTCACGTTTTCGGAAAGCCATACGAGGCATAGTCCAAACAGAGATTGGGAAAGACTAAATCGTACTGCTAGCCTATGACCATTCACTTAAAACTACTACAAAACAATAAATTAGTAGAAGAAAATATGCAATACTCTAAGACTCAGACCATGAGTTCAAAATACTAGAGTTCGAAGCACAAACACAAAAACATAAGGTTCCTGATCTGAAACACAACACATAAGTGTCTTGAAAGACGATAAGCTTCTATGAAGCTCCCTGCGAAGTTCTCGGCGAAACGGCCAGGGACGATCTTACCTTTCGATTCAACACTAGACAGATTTTTCCTTCCATCCGTTCAACGAACAACAAATTGGTTCTTGTTCACCTTGTTCGTTGGCAACTTCTTTAAGCTCCAATATTTTATGAAAAACCTCCTTCTCGGCAATCCATTAACTTATGAAAACTTCTGCAAAACTTTTGGAGTACCTTCCATTTTCCTTAAGGAATTTAAAACACATTCACAGACTACCAGTCCATTCCTTTACTAGAATGTTAGATATCCATCTAAACATCCTTAGAATTCACTCCTTACTTTGGCGTTCCATTGCCATAGACATCCACCTTTACGAATCTGAATGTTCGACTTCTCTTTAACCACATTGATTTGATACTTTACCGTAAGTCAACTTTAAGTTCCCAAAAATTTAAGAGATGAACATTTTGTAATTGTAATCCATCTTTTAATGATCATGTTTAATGAGTTAAAAAAATTATTTTATTTAAAATCAGCTTTATTGTAAACTAATATGAATAATTGTTGATTTTGTAATATAATTTCGAAAACCTTCATCCATTTTTCGCTTGATCATGTGTAGAATTTTGGTTAAATTTGTTTTAATTTACGTTATTTCAATTATTCAATCTTGTGCCATGATTAAAGTTCGTTTGTTTGTATATATTTGAAGGTCATCTTTTTTAGAAATATATTTATCTAACCCCATTCTATAAAAACAGTAAAAAAATATGATATTGATGTCGACAATCATATATGTCATAATTTATTTGGTATATATATATATTAAATGTTGACATTTTTTTACGTTTTTTTTTCAGTCGAAGCGATGAACAGTTTGAAAAGATATTATAAAAGAAAAGAACCATCTCCACCTCGCAGTGAATCAGATGACATTAATTTACCTTGGGATCCTGCAGATCGAAAAAGAATAGCAGATTATCATCCGAATCAAAGAGACGAGGTAATTTGAAGGTACTTCATTAGAGGTCCTTGTCAACCTCGTGGTCATATTTTCAACAAATATTGATAGGAAACACATTGAGGCGATTTAACCCAGCTTGGTTTGATCGGTACAAAAGTAAGTTAGAGTATAGTGTGAAGAAAGAAAAAGCTTTTTGCCTATGTTGTTAATTGTTCAGAGATAATACTAGTAAATGCCTAAGAAGTGATGCATTCATCACAGATGGATTCTCTAGGTGGAATAATTTCAAGAGTTTTTCAGAACATGTGGGAGGTGTTGATAGTTTTCACAACAATGCAGTTATGAAGTGTGAGAACTTGATGAAACAAGGCCAGTCTATTGAGCATGCTTTTCATAAACAAGATGATATTACAAGAAATGAGTATCGAATTCGGTTGAATGCTTCTATTGATGCTTACAGATACTTATTGCAACAAGGATTACCTTTTCGCGGTCATGATGAGTCTGAAAAATCGGCTAATAGAGGAAACTTTGTGGAACTCTTGAAATACACTGCATATCAGAATGAAGTTGTAAGTAAGGTTATTTTAGATAATGCTCCTGGAAATAATCAAATGATGTCTCCTAATATCCAGAAAGATATTGTGCATTGTTTTGCAGAAGAGGTAGTCAAATTTGTTATTGAAGAAATTGATCATGATGTTTTTGGTTTGTTGGTGGATGAATCTGTTGATGTTCCTGATAAAGAACAAATGGTGGTAGTGTTTCGATTTGTTGATAAAAGTGGGATAGTCAAAGAGAGATTCATGGGTATTACACATGTGAGTGAGACATCTGCAAAATCTTTGAAATTTGCTATTGATGATTTGTTTGCTAGATATGAATTGAGCATTAAAAAGGTGAGAGGGCAAGGGTATGATGGAGCAAGTAATATGAAGGGCGAGTTCAACGGGTTAAGATCATTAATTCAGAGGGAATGTACATCAGCATATTATATCCATTGCTTTGCTCATCAACTTCAATTAGTTGTTGTGGCAATTGCAAAAAAACATTTTAATGTTGGAGACTTTTTTGATATGATTTCTTTGTTGTTGAATGTGGTTGGAGCTTCATGCAAAAGGAAAGATATGATCCGAGAGAGCTACAGAAAAAAGATTCAGGAAGGAATTAATAATGGTGAAATCAGCATTGGAACGGGGTTGAATTAAGAGATCTCTCTTCATAGACCGGGGATTACTCGTTGGAATTCTCACTACAAAACTCTACTGCGGTTGATCGAGTTGTTTTCTTGTATCGTCGAGGTGCTCGAGTACATTGAGAATGAAGGCGTAGATGACTTGAAAAGACGCCAAACACATGGTCTTCTTAAGTACTTTCATAGCTTTGATTTTGTGTTTTATTTGCAAATGATGATACACCTTTTAGGACTCACAGAGAACTTGTCAATGGCGCTCCAAAGAAGAGATCAAGATATTTTAAATGCTATGTCATTGGTGGAATCAACTAAGAGACAACTTCAGTTGTTTAGGGATGATGGGTGAAATTCTCTCATGATGAAAGTTTCTTCGTTTTGTGAGAAACATGAGCTTGAAATGGTTGATATGGAAGCAGATTTTGTTGACTCAAAGAGACCAAGAAAAAAAACAGGAGTATCAAATATGCATCACTACAAGGTCAATTGCTTATATGTTGTCTTGGATTTGCAGCTACAAGAATTCAACGATCGTTTTAATGAGGTGAACACTGAATTACTTATTTGTGCTGCTTCTTTTTCTCCCATTGATGCATTTTCAGAGTTTGATCACTCAAGGTTATTGAGGTTATCTAAGTTCTATCCAGATGACTTTAGTCTAGGGGAGTTCATATCTCTTGAGCAAGAATTACACATCTACGTTGATAATGTTCGAAATGATGAAAGATTTTCTAGTTTGAAGAATCTTGGAGATCTTGCTCGAATGTTGGTGGAAACACGAAAACATATGTCATATCCTTTGGTTTATAAGCTTTTGAAGTTGGTTTTGATCTTGCCTGTCGCTACTGCTACCGTTGAGAGATGTTTTTCAGCAATGAAGATTGTAAAGACATATCGACGCAATCGGATTGGAGATCAATTTTTAAATGATTGTTTAGTTTGCTTTGTCGAGAAAGATGTATTCAAGACTATTGCAAATGAGATTGTGATGAAAAGATTTCAAGACATGAAGAATCATAGGATGCTTTTGTAGAATATATTTTTTTTTATGAATTTTGTAGGATTTTCTTATTTATATTAAAGACGATTATTTTTATAGTTATATTTTGACCCGGGTAAAAAAAAATCATGGATCCGAAACGAGATATCATTAACGTGTCTCGTATCTATCAACGAGATATCATTGTGTGAGACAAGAGTAGATTACATCGGTTCAGATACAGAACGACTTCTAGTGATGGGTCAGTTCACTTGTCCAGAGACATGTATCATATACATACTCGTTGGACCCATTGGTCATCATCCAAAATTATCATCCTTACATAAACAGAGTTATATGAGATTATTCAAAGTTACATTTACTCGGTATATCCGTAGTAGTTGAAAAGAGATATATAGAAACACAGCACAAAGCTCACGCTTTCGGAAAGCCATACGAGGCATTGTCCAAACAGAGATTGGAAAGACTGAATCGTACTGCTCGCCTACCGCCATGAATGGGATTCCTTTGCCAACAACAATTAACACCATAATTTCAGAAATAGCATATTATCTCTTTGTTGTAGTACATTGGTCTAGTCTCAGTGCTAGGAAATAACTGATAGAAGGGACACAAGCTTTTAGTGAGTACTATTACAATTTCTGTTGTGTATAATTGGGATCAAGCACATAATTTAAAGAAAGTTATTATTGGGAGCACTTCCTCCAGCATATAAATAGTAAGACTAAAGACTAGATAAAAATAACTGATTCAATTTGACCATTCACTTTAACTACTACAAAACAATAAATTAGAAGAAGAAAATATGCAATACTCTAAGACTCAGACCATAAGTTCAAAATAATAGAGTTCGAAGCACAAACACAAAAACATAAGGTTCCTGATCTGAAACACAACACATAAGTGTCTTGAAAGACGATAAGCTTCTATGAAGCTCCCTGCGAAGTTCTCGGCGAAACGGCCAGGGACGTCTCTGTGAAACTCCATACAAAGATCTTCTTAAAGCTTTCTGCGATGCTCCTTGTGGAGCTCTCTGCAAAGCTTCCTCTGATATCAAACTTGAAGTACCATGTGATAAAATGATAAAATCAATTGTCTATAAACCATATAAACATTTAAAAAAATCTAAAATTAAACCAAATGAACACAACAAATTAAACACAGTTAACCTGATTCTTATTTGGCCGACCACGTGGGTGTTTTTCTTCAACTCTTGGCTGATTTAGATATGTGACTTTGTTATACCCTTCTTCCTTACAGTTCGAACATGTCATAACACGACCATGACCTGACAATCTACTCTTCTTTGATGTAGATTCCTGAGGCTGTAAAGTTATTGAGTCACATTTATTGTTAAACACATATATAGTGCAAATAGGAATACAATTCAAGAGGGAACTGCCTCATCATTTTACTCTTCTTCGGTTTCACATTGTCCATCATACCGCGTTTTTCTCTTTGGTACAACGTTTATAATGCACCCCACATTATTTTGTCACCTATTCATCACTGCAGATCACAATTTCAAAGAAAATCTCGTTTGAAGTCACACTTGATTCTATTTCAAAGATGTAAAGATGCTCCATTAAAGAGAAAACTTTGAGCCTATATACTGCTTGTCCATGATCCCACAATGTACAGACACATAGTCTCTACGTACTACCTGTTAGGAAATTACACCGAATTTCCGATAAATCAGAAATATGAGAACGATAAGACACACTCAATTTGTTAACGGAGTTCGGCCAAATTTGCCTACGTCTCCGGACCTGCTACAGATCTTTTTATTAATATCGGAAGAAATTTTTACACCGCTATCAAGTCTCACCCGATCCCAAATACACTCAAGAAATTACTCTTAATTTCTTATAAAGAAAAAAGGATGAGTTCTAGGATGATTTTGGAGATGAGTTTAATCAACTATTTATAGGAGAAGATGAGGTTTGGTGAGCCAACAAATGTTGAAGAAAACCAACCTCCATTGTTGAATTTAACAACCTCCATTGTTGAATTTAGCAACCTCCATTGTTGAATTTAGCAACCTCCATTGTTGAACCTCCATTGTTGAATATAGAAGTTCTAGAATTTTGACTAACAATCTCCCACTTGAAGACTGATTTCAATCTGTCTTCACACCTTGATCAATGTAGCAGGTCTTCTTGGCTTATTATTCTAATAAGCTAACTGAGGTTGCACATAACCTCAGCTTATCGTACGGCACGACCTTCGTTAGCATGTCTGCCGGATTCTTACTTCCTGGGATCTTTTCAAGCACTAACACTTCATATTCCAAAGCTGATCTGATAAAATCATATCGAAGTTGTATGTGCTTTGTCCGAGCGTGGTAAACCGGGTTCTTTGCCAAATCAATGACACTTTTACTATCACAATACAACACACTTTTGTCTTGGTCATGGCCTAACTCTTGTAGAAATGATTGTAACCACATCATCTCCTTTGTTGCCACTGTTACCGCAACATACTCAACTTCACAACTTGATAAAGCTACAATTTTTTGTAACTTTGAAACCCAACAAATTTGCAGTACCACCAAAAGTGTAGACATACCTGGATGTGCTCTTCCTACTGTCAGTGTCACCTCCATTGTCAGCATCAACATATCCCTGTAATCCCATCTCAGACTTCATGAAACATAGCGATAAACTTGGATTCCCTTTTAGATACCTGAGAATCCACTTAACAGCCTCCCAATGTTCCTTGTCTGGATTGCTCATATATCTGCTAATGACTCCCACTGCATGTGCAATGTCTGGCCTTGTACATACCATCGCGTACATCAGGCTACCAATAGCAGAAGCATATGGAACTTTATCCATATATGCCATCTCCTCTTCAGTCACTGGGGACTGATCTCTGGATAACCGAAAGTGACTTGCCAGTGGAGTACTGACTCGCTTCGCGTCATCCATGTTAAACCTCTTGAGGATTTTCTTCACATACTCCTCTTGTGATAACTTAAGACCCTCCTTGCTTCTATTAATTCTCATCCCAAGAATTTGTTTTGCTTCTCCCAGGTTTTTCATCGCAAACTCTTCTGAGAGTTTTGTCTTCAAGTTATTGATCTCTTGCAAGTCTGCTCCCACTATCAGCATGTCATCAACATACAAAAGCAGTATCAAGTAGGGCCCTTCAAGCTTCTTGAAGTAACAACATTGGTCAGCCTCACACCTCAAGAAACCAACACCTTTGATAAAACTGTCAAACCTTTTATACCGCTGTCTTGGAGCTTGTTTCAAGCCATACAAACTCCTTTGAAGCTTACATACTAGCTTCTCCTTTCCTTTGACCTCAAAGCCTTTGGGTTGCTTCATGTAGATTTCTTCATCTAAATCACCGTGAAGGAATGTTGTCTTCACATCCATCTGTTGAAGATGTAAATCATCCTTTGCTACTAGCCCAAGAACAGTTTTGATGGTCACCAACTTGACTACAGGAGAAAATATTTCTGTGTAGTCAATGTCTTCTTTTTGTTGGAACTCTTTCACAACAAGTCTTGCTTTATAACGATTGCTTCCATCATGTTCTTCTTTTGTTCGGTAGACCCACTTGTTATGCAATGCTTTTTTCTCCTTTGGCAGTTCAGCTAACTCCCACGTATGATTGGACATCAACGAGTCCATCTCATCATTCATTGCAAGCTCCCACTTAATAGATTCATCAACTTGCATTGCTTCCTCATAACATTCAGGCTCACCACTATCTGTGAACAGAATATAGTTGAGTGATGGAGAATATCTTACTGTAGGCTTGATGATTCTGCTTGACCGTCGTAACTCTATGACTGGTGTATGTGGGACCTCTTTAGAATCATCATGCTCATTTGTCTCGTTGTCTTCTTCTTGAACAACATGTTCTCCTACTGTTGTAGTATCCTGCTGCAATTCTGGTGCCAGAGTATCTCCCAGATCAATAGATCTAAACTCCTTCGTTTCTGAGCTTCCTTTTAGCTTATCCTTGTACAATTCTTCTTCGTTGAACACAACATTCTTGTTTCGGATGATCTTCCGATTTTCATCATCCCAAAACCGGTAACCCAACTCCGTGTCACCATAACCAATGAAGTAACACTTCTTGGATTTTGCATCAAGTTTACTTCTTGGAGCATCATCAACGTGAACATAAGCTAAGCAACCAAATACTTTTAGAAAAGTAAGATTTACTTTCTTCCCGCTCTAAACTTCTTCAGGGATCTTGAATCCCAATGGAACAGACGGTCCTCTGTTTATCAAGAAGGCTGCGGTATTGATTGCATCTGCCCATAATGTCTTGGGCAATCCACAATGTAATCTCATGCTCCTTGCACGTTCATTCAGGGTCTGGTTCATCCTTTCTGCTATTCTATTTTGTTGAGGCGTTCCAGGAATAGTCTTCTGCATCTTGATCCCATTATCAGCGCAATATCTTCTGAACTCCTTGCTTATATATTCTCCACCGTTATCAGACCTTATACACTTTAACTTGAGATTCGTCTCAATCTCAACCATGGTTTTCCATCTTTTGAAAACCAAAAACACTTCATATTTATTCTTCATGAAGTAGACCCATACCTTCCTTGTGGAGTCATCAATAAAGGTCACATAGTAGTATGAACCTCCCAATGTTGCGACTGGAGCGGGTCCCTATACATCAGTGTGCACTAGTTCCAATTTCTCATATTTTGGCTCTCTTCCTTCTTTTGAAAAACTAACCCGTTTTTGTTTTCCAAGGATGCAACTTTCACACATCTCATGATCAATCGTCTTTAGATCTGGAAGCACGCCATTTGATACCATAAGCTTCATGCCTTTCTCACTCATGTGTCCTAACCTACAATGCCACAACTTAGTTTGTTTGGCATTCTCGACAACAGCAACTGTGTCTTGATGACTCATCGTCATATATAGAGTGCCTTTTTTATGACCTCTAGCAACCACCATAGAGCCTTTCTTTACTTTTCATTCTCCACCACCAAAGTTGACATTGTGCCCCGTATCATCAAGTTGTCCTACTGAGATAAGATTTTGCATCAGCTTTGGCACATGTCTAACCTTTGTGATCTTCCACACTCGTCCATCTGACATCTTCAAATTGATATCTCCAATACCAACGATATCCAAAGGTAAACCATCAGCTAGATATACTTTTCCATAACTTCCCGCAACATAATTCTCCATAATGTTGTGGTGTGGTGTAGTGTGGAATGACGCTCCCGAATCAAGAACCCAAGAATCGATTGGGTTATCAACATAGGAAATCAATGCTTTAGCGGTGTTTACAGCTGCATCATGATCTTCACTCTTTCTTGGAGAATCGAAAGATACTACCAATGCATAAGTAACTACATTGGCTCTTCATACATTATTGTCTTCATTCTTTGGTGGTACCCAAAAATTCTTTTTGATGTGGCCTGTCTTTCCACAATTCCAACATTCAGTAGGCTGCTTGAATTTGGAATGCTCCAGTTGTTTCTGTCTTGGCTTCTACCTCTGTTTTCCACGTTGAAAGCTGAGCTTGTTGATGTTTCCCCAATATCTATCCTACGAACTTCTTCAGAAAGGATACGATCTCGAACATCATTAAATTTAAGCTTTTGAGTACCCACAGAATTACTAACCGCTGCCCTCATTGGCTCCCATCTGTTTGGCAGAGATGCTAACAGAATCAGTGCTCGTACTTCATCTTCAAACTCAATTTCAACGGAAGACAATTGGTTGACAATCGTGTTGAATTCATTTTACATGTGTTGCAACATGGCCACCTTCTTCCATCTTCAAGTGGAATAGTTTCTTCATGAGAAACACCTTATTATTAGCCGAAGGTTTCTCATACATATCCGAGAGAACTTTCATGAGACTTTCAATGGTCTTCTCCTTCGCAACGTTGTGAGCAACGTTTTTCGACAGTGATAACCTGATAACACACAGAACCTGCCGATCAAGGAGATTCCACTCTTCTTGATCCATCTTCTCAGGTTTCTTACTTAGTGGTTGATGAAGCTTCCTTCCGTACAAATAATCTTCAATTTGCATTCTCCAGAATGCATAATCTGTACCGTCAAATTTTCCGATACCGTGTGCTGAACCATCTTCGCCTCCCATCGTTTCTGATTATTCTTGCGAACCACCGTGTATTTGAACACCTCCGTCGACAAACCGATATTGACGACAATTTTACTATTCACGTGAATAGTAATAGTACTCTCGCAAATTTTTTTTATTTTTTTTTTGAGAAATCGTTTCTGATGTGGAAGATCAGTCTATGCTGCAACCACAGAGCATACTGAGAATTTAAAAAAAAAAATCACGAACAAGGCTCTGATATCAGTTGTTAGGAAATTACTCCGAATTTCCGATAAATCAGAAATATGAGAATGATAAGACACACTCAATTTGTTAACGGAGTTCGGCCAAATTTGCCTACGTCTCCAGACCTGCTACAGATCTTTTTATTAGGAATAAATTTTTACACCGCTATCAACTCTCACCCGATCCCAAATACACTCAAGAAATTACTCTTAATTTCTTATAAAGAAAAAAGGATGAGTTTTGGGATGATTTTGGAGATGAGTTTAATCAACAGGAGAAGATGAGGTTTAGTGAGCCAACAAATGTTGAAGAAAACCAACCTCCATTATTGAATTTAGCAACCTCCATTGTTGAATTTAGAAGCTCTAGAATTTTGACTAACACTATCTTAAATATCAAGGTTGAACACCAGCTTCAACGTCATCATTCTTCTTACTAACCAGCATAATGCAAACCTTAAATATCAAGGTTGAACAGAAAGGCCTCTCACTCAACTTCACTACTAGAGAACCTCCATTAGATTGATAAGTGAAGCAGGTAAGTATATCTCCACCGGGTAAGATCATAAGTTTAGTTGATGTCTGGATGATGCGATTTCTTGATTCTTTATTTATGTTTGAGGCAATTAGCAAAGTTGAGACTGGTATATTGAATGGGAAAGGAGCAATCTAGTCTCTCTAGAGACTCACAATTTTATGCGAGTCCAATTAGACTGAAGTTACAACAACTAGAGTCCAATGAAGGTTGTCAAAAAACCACCATAAAAATCTCTGTGAAGCTCCTCACCATAAAACAGAAAAGCATTAGCATATTTTCGTCGCTGGAAGACACTAACATGTTGGTTAACTCAATGTCCGAAAAACCATAGTAGAAAAAAATATAAATGCAGGAGAACAAATGTTATTGAGAGTCTAACCAAAGCGAAAACTATGGTCAATCTCAAAGCACATAAAGGTTTCTCAAAAAGATTATGAAGTTTCTACAGAATTTAAAAGACAGAGAAAGAGATCATCATTCTACAGATTCATCATTGAATTCAAAGTCTATGTCTAGTAGCAGCGACCTGACGTCCATTGACTCCATCTCCTCCTCCTCGACCCTGAAGAATCTACAGTGAACTTCTTTGAGCACTTTTAGAACATTCGCCAATCCACCGTCGTTTCACTTTCGTCTGTCTTCTCTGCAGAGTAAGACTTTGACTCTTGGCCTCTAACTCTGAAATAGTTGTACTTGCTAATCTCCACTAGGTTATTCTTGTGGTCGGGCCAAATATCACTATTATCATCAACAATCACCACCCCACGCTCCTCAGCCAAAACCAAATCAAGCGTCTTATGATGAGGGCTCTCGTCTTTTGTAATCACTCTATCACCAAAATAGAGTTTATTCGGATCAATCAGCTCCAAGATGACTTTAGCGTATTTGCGACTACCCTTTGTGTAAACAAACATCGTGAACATCTCGTTGGCTTCTTTCAAGAAGTCGTGAACAAAAGGTCGTAGCTTTATCAAGCCATAAGCGGGATCTCCTACGAGTTTTATTTTCCTTGTTGAACCTGCTTCTCGGATTAGATACGTCTCTGCTAGGGAGAGACGTGCAACCTTTTTAGTGTGGAGAAGCGTGTGGTCCAAGTCAAGGATAAGGTGAAGTTTCTTCTCGTTGAGACAAGAGTATTTTGTTGCAAGGGACTTGTTTAAGGCCACAGCTTCGTGGCTTAGCTGTAAACCGTGGAATATATAATTGAATGCTCGGACTTGGCTTTTGTCCACTGTTGATTTGCAGCCGATGCAGATTCCATGACAAACGTACCAGTGACCACAACTGCAAGAAGAGGTTAACGACGACGAGGACTCGTTGATCTTTTTACTTTCGGCTTCTGGTTGTAGAGAAAGTTCTTCGACTACGAACATGATTAATATTAAAACAAAAACAAAAACAAAAACAAAAACTACAAACATGATTTTTTCTGATCGATAGAAACCCCTAGTTTGATCCGAAACCCTAGTTTGACAAAAAAAAAAAAAAATTCATAAAACACACCAAAAATAACTTATGTTTGCATTTTTGCCAAAATCAATATGAATAGCCACATGACTAATTATGGACCACCTAGAAATTGAATTGTCTTTGTTTGCTTTTATAACTAAAGAAAATTGAACCGGTTTATTTACATTTCATCAGTTTGGTTTGTTTGGTTTTCAAATATTTTACCAAAAGAAAAAATGATTTACCTTTTTATTATATTAATAAACAGAAATCTGAAAAATCTGGGAATTAATCTAAATGTGTTCCTCTTTATTTTAATGGCCAAAGTGGTGTTTTTATTAAAAAAACTACAGGAATTATATATAAGTTCCGTTAAGGGATTTCCTTCGAATTGATAGATTTTAATAGAGAGTTATAATCATTCATCTTCTTCAGCGACATATCTCGTTTTTTTCCCACGACACATGTATCATACATAGGTAACTCTTTCCACACATTGGTCATCATCCAAAATAATCATCACTATATAAACCGAGTTATGTCGAATGATTTTAAGTTACATTACTCTGCATATTCGTAAGAGTTGAAACGAGACATAGAGAAACACAACACAAGGCTCAAGTTTTCGGATAGCCATATGAGTCATTAGCCAAAACAGATATCGTGAAAAAACTGAATCCTACCTAGTACCTACTACTCACCCACCGCCATGAGTGGGATTCCCCTGCCAACAACAATCACCACCATGATTTCAGATAAAGTGCATTGTCTTATTGTTGTAGTTATGAAGAAACTGAATAAGCAAAAAATTTCATACAAGAGCGATCGTTATAAGGAACACTTACCAGCCACCATGTCTTGAAAAGTAATCATTATCTAGTGAAATAGCAAGCGTAAGGACAACAGCTCTTTCTGATAAAGTCAATGGCCGTTTCACTTCTAGCTCTTCTATCTGTTATGAGTTGCATAAGAGAAGCTCAATCAAATGTCTACTGTTAATATAAACAACCAAAATTAAGATTACAAGAGTCCATGACACAGGAGTAAACCCACCATTGTCGCAGAGCCGGTTTTGGCTGCAGCATCAGCTTTTCCAAATCGGATCACGTACTGCCCAGCATCTGTGAATATCTGTATCATATATATAAGGAGCCATTTAGATTTTTATATCTACAGTGTGTCTTTTAGTCTTACATAGATTGCACTGAAAACATTTAAATCTTTTTAGGGCTTATTGGTCACCACAATAAACTATGTTTTTACAATAAACTAGTCCTTTAGATCTATAGTATATGACCTTTAGTTAGCAACAATAGAAGTGGATAAGTTAAAGAACACAAACCTCAAAGCCAAAACCCCTCCAATCACGATCTATTTGGGCTAAGACTTCCCCATCAGCATCCTTCACTGTAAATGTCCAATTCCAAAACCCAGGATTTTCTACCACTGCAAACTGGTTGTTCCTGCAAACATCAAATGTCACAAATTTTGTCCGTCCAAAGATGTTGATCAGTTTAACGAAGAGCAGAACACATGTTGATTCTTTGAGCATCAAGCCGTGCTCTGTATCTGTAAGTTTGTGTCATTCTTAATAGTTATACGAGACAAACATACATGGTCTGTTTCTCCCAAATAACAAGAAAAGGATATCTGGTATGTCAATCAAGTGTTTAAGAAAGCCAATTAATAAAAAAGCATTAGAAATAAGTTTACCCCAGGTACAAATCATAAATTCTTCTCCATAGATGCCATCGTCGGTGAACAACACCAATTTCCTACACCAGTACCACACACGAGAATGAGCCCAAATCAACAGTTAACATTGAATTACTGCAATCCTACACAAGTGTACCTTTCCATCAATCTCAGCATATATTGAACTTGTGATCCACCAGAAAGGTCTGCGAACCTAAATGATGTAGAAGAATTATTTCAGCTCAAAAAGAATATAATAATTCTCTTGCCGCAAACTTTCAAACAGCAGAATCCAAGAAAACCTCACCCGGAAAAGCTCATTACCCAAAGCATCAGTTATGGAAGCAACAAATGGGCGCCGGGTACGAAGAACCTGCAAATATTTTTAATATCATTAGGGAATGGTTTTTATTATTTTGGTCGACAGTCAACACATATGAAAAGTATTGCCACACGATATGAAATTGATGGGATACAACATCTCTGAGCTAGCAAGAGAATAGAAACAGATCTAGTCTAAGTGCCTTGGGATAACTGATAGAGGCGACAAAAGCTTTTAATAAAATAATGTTACATTATCTATTATGAAGACTCAAGCACATGGTTTTTTAAGCCAACTTATCAATTATCATTCCTTGATAAGTTGCAATTTCTGCGCACTTTGTCCAAACATAAAAAGAGGAAGAGAAAAAAAGATTATTTAAGAAAAACGAAATAATAGATGCAATTGAGGAAAATATGATAGCTAGCAACAAGATTTTCAATGAGGAAAAAAATCACAGTATGCACTTCCTGAGAGAAAGATGTTCCAGCAAATCAAAAATTTCTGCTGAAGAATCTAATGCGTGAGAATAAGGGTGAAGCCTCGGCATTCAAAGTTAAGCCTAGACAATCAATGATTCAAAGAAATTTCAAGCCTGCCCATTCCTATGCTCATACAAGGAAATAGAGTGCAGACAGCTAATCAAGGATACTCACAACAATTAGTTAAGAATAGCAATAAATTGTGTTGTAACATGTCAAAACTCGAAACACTGTTCATTGGTGACAAGCCAATTTAAAGTATTAACACATGATGATATTAGTTGAGGGATGGAGAAAGACTATTTCAGAGTGAGAATGTAACCTGCCGCGCAATTAAATTGCTTTGTTCCCGGATAGACCCCACAGGCTGTCAAGAAATTGAGAAAAAAAGAGGTTTGAAATTCGGAAAATTTGATATGAACTCAAGGTCTTATGTAATAGTAGTGCCCTCCACACATAAAATTTCCGTAAACGAAAGCCCAAATTCTATGCGTTGAGATATCACTTACTGCCTGAGGATAGCAAACATCTACTACAATATAGCGATTTTCCTGCAAAAAGAAGAGGATATTACATGAGTGGTATATCAGCTACACGAGGAGAGGTAGGAGATAAAAGGGTAGGAATGGAAGGGACATTTGATATGTAAGCGTTACAAACATGGTAAAGTAAATTCATCAGAAATAAGCAACGGTATTACATAGTCAAATGAGGAACATGAGGACAAGCAGAAAAAAAAACCTGTTCAAAACCAAGAACCAGATTTGCCCATTCAATGTCCCTTGTAACCAGCAAATTAGATCGTGCAAGCAGAGTTGCAATTTTGACCTGAAAAGAAATTGAATAGATTTATTATTTCCAGCTCCTACATTTCAGGGAAAACAAGAGTGCAATGAATCTTCTGTGGTAAGTTTTCCATACGTTGTTCCATTTATACGAGTTGACAGAACAACAATTCATTTGTTCAGTTTTAGACTACACTAATGTCACAAAGTTAAAATGACACCTAACAAAAGATACTTGAAAACGCTTTTACACCCTCTTAAACTAATTAGTAAAAAAGCAAGTTACAGGCACTCATACATATATGAAGATTATCTGAAGCCAAAACTAAAAAGACAGCATTTTTATTATATTATGGTTTAGTAGCAAAAGGAAAGATATTGAGTCACCTCCTCAGAAGTTTTAGGCTCCAGAAGACCAGACATAGACTGGCTAACTGGTGGTTGCTGCAGTGTAGGCTCAGGATAATTCCTCCTATGCTTAGAAGCTTTCCGACGCTTTTCAATAGCCTTTAGCTTTTTCTTATCTAAAACCCATAGCTGAACCAAAAACTTCCGATCCAACCTAGGAACAGTATCTTTGCCACCGCTGAAGCATCGAAATACGGAAAACGAGACTTGTTCTCGTTCACAAAAGCTTCCTTGAGAACAACTAAGCTGACTATTTCTCCATAAGATTGCATTTCCAGCTCGAGAATGCAAGTTCTTGATCCCGCCGTCCTGTGTAAAACATCACATCACTTAATCCAATTTCAAATGACAGCAAATTCAACAGTAAGATCCAGAGGTTCAACAACACAAGAAGCTGCAAAAACTCAGATTACGATTCAGGAAAAGAAAAAAACTCAACCCTAATTAATCTCTATCTGACGAAAACGCATTCGAGAATTTCAACCACAGCATTACAAGAGAATCGATTATTGAATCAATTAGAGTGAGAAATTTGAAATTTAGAGTGCGAGTGAATAAGTACCGATTCAGAGAAGGGAGAGGAACAGGAGACAGCTGCCGCGGCAGGATCGCCGCGGAGATGGAAACTTGATCGGAGAAGAGAAGAGAAAGAGCGTCTAGAGAGGCAGAGCATGACTCAGAGCTTTCTAGAAACGTCGGGAAACAAAATTTACCGATCAATTTGCCGGCGACTATAAGGATGCGTAAAACGGTCGCTTTGTTCCCCTGTGGGAGCCTAAGTTTTCTTTTTCTTTTTTTTACTTATTCTTTTTTTTTAAGAGTGTTTTTGCCAAATGTTAAATACTTAAAATAATTAAATTCATCATTTTATAATTTTAATTAAATATATGATCATTTATTTATTGTTTTTTTTTTCAACTTGATCATTAATAATAAAAACTGTTAGCAAAATGTAAACGGGAAAACGGTAATTTTAATAACTAACTAACGATCATTAATAATAAAAATCTTAAAAATACACTAATTTATTTATTTTTAGATGTTTAATATATGAACTTTTTTTGTTGTCCGCAAAATACATGAGGTTGTATACATTGGTTATTAAATACACAAAGTTTCAAAAATTTTGTTTTTTACACAGGACGCTAACAGAAAAGTTAACAGTCGTTAAGTGTGATAATCAAAAACTTTCTCGTTAACTAAAAAGTACATGAATTTCTTAGTATTGGAATTTAAATACACGAACATTAAAAATTTGTGCATTTTGCAAACGAGATTTAAAGACACTAACCGATTTGTTACATCTCTTCATCTTTGGTACTCCTCCTTCTCCATTCCTTAGCTCCGGTCTTGATTCCAATAAAGACCACTCAATGATTCTGGTGCTGTTCGATTTGCTATACATATCTTCTTCATCATCTTTACTTACACATTTCCTGTATATAAACCCTAAAATGCTCTATTTTCCCCGCCGTCTTGATTGCTTATCAGCGTTATGATTTATATTTTCTTTCTTCTCCTTTGTTTCCATGCATTTGAGTTTATCGTTGCCCCCAGAGAAATTTTCGAATTTGATACCGATTGACATCGTCTAGGTTCATCGCGATTTTTCTAATTAAATTGTATCTATCTAGGCTTTTCCGTCTCCTCGATAAGGAAGGTTTAATGTGTCTCGAGTTTGATTAGATTCATCTAGGATTATGAATGACGGAGACGACGGTTCTTCCACAACTGATAGCATCGATGGCGACATGGGAGGTTCAATTTAGATATGCATGTCTGATTGATTATTTGGCGTGTTTTACACAATCCGGATATATATATATATTTGCTTTGAAAATATGACCTACATATATTTGCTTTATTTTTATTTTTTACATACATAATATATATTTTGAAGAATATTTCATATACAAAATATTTTTTTTTAAATATATATGTTTTTTGTAATATATAATATATTTATTTAAAAGGGGTGTAGTAGATTCAAAAATGTTAAAGAATATATTCAATTTACATAAAATAGATTTACTTTCCTTATTTGTAGATTCGGTTACTAGTTTTAAGGAAATTTAATTTTGTAGAACATTGAGTAAATCGTAGAATACGTATTCTAAACTTTAGAATACATATTATAAATTTCTTAGAACATAGAGAATTTGCAGAATACGAATTCTAAATTTTGTAGAACATGTATTCTAAAATTTTAGAACAAATATCTGTTCTAAAATTTTCAGAACATGTACAATGCGTAGAATACATATTCTAAAGGTTTTAGAACAGACAAAAAATTTAAAAAACGAATTCTACACTTTTCAGAAGATCTAAAAACCTACTTATATGCGACCAAATCAAAAAAATTTATTCACTAAATCTTCTTTAAACTTGTCTATCGACATGTTTTGTGGTTTTTTCCTCTTAAAATTAACAAAATTTTGATATAAAAGTAGATTTGTCCAAAATGACAATTAAGAAATTAAGGTGTATATGGACAAAACTTTTTTTAGAACTCCTTTATTTTCAATTGTCCCTATTTTTAATGGCATAATTTTTGAAATGGGGTAAAGTTATTATACATGTACTTCGGTAATATTAGTAAGGTAAGTTATAATTTTCTAACTCAAAAAAAAAACTACTTATACAAGGGACAAAGTTAAAATTCGGGCTTTGATATATTTTAGGGACATTAATAAGAGATTGTAAGAAAGTTAAGGATTGAAGATGTATCACCATTGCGTTTGGGTTGTTAACTGTGTAGGAGCACTGAATTATAAGTAATTATAAGATATTTTAGCACTAATTTTATTGCAACTGCAGCGTGTGATCTGGTCCTCTTGTAACAAATTCTGTGTGTTTTTATAATGTTCAAATGCAGTTCTACACAATTTTAGAGACGACTCCTGTGACTCTGCTTCTTATGCTACTACTTTCCTTGCATTGAGTATTGAGTATGTTCGGACTTCCTTACTAGATAGTTCTCCGCACATGGTGCAGAAGAAAGTGAATATGGTGCGGAAGAAAGTGAATGAAAACGATTTAATTATAGAGTATAATCAAATATAGAATATGTTATAGAGTATAATAAACTATATAATATGTTTAGCCAAACATGAAAAGTCAACACAATTGTTTAAACGTATACATAAAAAATTACGAACATAAAAAAAAAAATTAAAAACGAAGACAATTTAAATGTTTTGAAATACTTTCTTATACACTATTTTCATTGTTTTTCTAATCCACTAATACCATATCTAGTATACCGAATGCAAGGAAAGTAGTGGCATAATTATACTATATATGGTATTAGTGCATTTTGTTTCACTTTATTAATCAATCTCACCTTGTTTCATCAATTAAATTAAGTTTTGAACTTGACCTTTGCTTTAAGCGTACGTGATGGGTTCCTTAATCATGCACATTTCGTTGGTAGCTGGCAATAGCGCAGAAACAAGAAGGTCATGACTCTTAACATTTCTCAGTGCATCCCAGGAAGGTCACTTTCTCATGAAAATTTCTTGGCCTTGAGTTGTGACAGGCATATGAGAAGAAACAAGTACAAAATGGCGGTATGACCTCGGTAAAAACAAAAACTTGGAACATGTTAGTTAGTTGATGTCATTGGCTTAATTCCTTCTCCCATCTGAATATATCGCCTTCGAAGTTATAAATCTTCTTTTCTCCTTCACGTTTATCGCTCTTTTGGGGAATCATCGTATAGGTATTTGGAATGGATAAGAGATAATAGACACAGAAGAAGATCTACCGCGAAATCTACTAACATGAAGATTGATGCTTCACTTTAGGCAGTGTAGATGTCTTCCCACGGAAGTCTAAAACATCATTAAGTTGTGGGTTTTTAAAGGACGAAGATTACAAGTTAGCTTTCTTGGTCACATATATGTTCATCTTCTTCAATTGTTAATATATATATATATGATCTTATTAGAAACGAATAATTTGCCCTAGATCCTTCCACTCTTTTAGTTTGAATCAGCTTTATACAATTTGGATTTGTTATACCATAATATAATCCCTTTTGAAAAGCATTGACCCAAAACAAAAAACACAATAAGATGTGAATGCAGATTATATCCAAATCAATACATATCAAACCTCAAATATTCAGATCTTCTTGTCACAATAAACTCTCAAACATTAAAAATACAGGACAAATACCAAAAACACAGTTCTTGAGTAATCCTCGAAGTAATAAAAGGAAAGGGTATCAATGGATAGATTCGACCAAAACTCATCATCAAAAACATTCAATAGTAAAATCATCGTTACCTTCACAAAGTTCCATTAGCCTGGCTACTTTTGCTTCTGTCATTAACTTCTTCATTGGAGGATACGCCGATGTCTCTATCATCATTTTATCAATCACTGTTCCATGTTTCACAAAACATGACGCCAATGCAAATTCCTCTTCACTCGATCCATTGAAATTATACAACCATATCGTATAAACGCGAAAGAAAGCATCTGGAAACGGTTTTTCACCATCCCACCATTTTATATGTGCTCCACCCATAATAGAAGATTCACCTTCTTCTGTAGGAGCATTGTTGTTCTAAAAGACAAATATATATATATATATATATGACATACGAGTGAGAAAAGTGAAAAATGTATCAAGTCAGAATGAAACCATGACTAAAACGAAAAACAAACCATGAAATAAATGTACCTTGAATATAATCTCAAGCTCCTTCATTTCTTCCCTCCACAAAAGTAAGACTTCCTTCAAAATCTCAAGTTCTTTTGGATTTTTCACGTCGATACTCACCGATAAAGATCCAGTCCTTCCCATATTATTAAAGTGGCTCACCATAAGCTGAAGCCAAATTTTTCTTTTTTCCTGAAATTCATCACAACAAACATTTCAAATTATATGATTAAAATTGTTTACAAAATATCCAAACGTTGTTGCTTATATATTTGTACCTGGGCGAGACTTGAAATATTGTAGCTAATGTGAGCGAAACTCCCACCAACCCAATAATTTCTGTTAAATCGGATTTTCGGAGCATCAAGGATGAACTTATATCTATCACAAAAGATATATTTGATGTCGAGAATCTCCAAACAAGTTGCATGCACTTCCATATTATCTATCAGAGTAGGGACACAAGCCACTTGCAAGACCTCTAATTTCTTGTTCTTGATCTTCAACACACCACGTCGGCTCAGGAATGTGATTTGCAACACAAGTACCTCAAGAGAGGAGCAAGCTTTGAAAACTATGTTAAGGACACCAACGTCGGCAATAATGTCATGAAGCTTGAGGGTCTTAAGATTGCAGCAACTTTTGAAGGCGTCTGACTCTGTTAAATTATATCGAGTAAGTGACAGTGAAGTGAGGCTATGATGAGAGAATGTACTTGGGGCCAATCGGAGCGTATTATATCCATCGAGAGGTCCCATGCAACCAATATAGTTCACTAGCGTAAGCTCTTTGGTATGTTTCAGACGAGTCACTGTTTGGACAGTGCCGTGCTAAGACATATTGAGGCCTAAGGCTAACTTGACATTTTTTAAATAAAATAAAATAAAATTATAATTATAATATTTTTAATTTATTTTCTAATTACCTTTTACTCATAATCATGTGAACATTTAACCTTAATTTACTATATATTAAACAAAAAATGTTAAATATGCATATATTTTATACAAACAAAAAGTAATAATAACAATTATAACAGTACGAGTTTTAACACACAAAAAACTATTTATCAAATTAATGAAATTCATAATAAACTTTATTAAAAAAATGTGGCCTTAAAACCTTAAATTTTAGTGGTCTTAGGCAATTGCCTTTTTTACAATACACGGCACTGTGTTTGGATCCACCTCTCGAGTGTACCATCTTCACATTGGAATACAAAATGGTGGATTGTGCAACTCTCTTGACGGCCACGATGACTGTTTATAGTCTGCAGAACACAAATTGATTATAGTGTTAGAATAGTTGTGCATGATTTAGAATATCAGATATCTCTAATTGACTTCTGTGTGTGAAGCATATATCAATAATCAATAGAAAAATCTATCAATTGAAAAAGAGATGTATCATTAGTATATTTTATGACTTATACAATTAATAGTTGGTATACATATATTGTATTAGATAACAACTTTTCACTATCCAAGATAACTTATGATCTTGAAGCGAAAACCCGTTATCTAATACAATAGATCATAAATTATTATTTTTGGCGCGAAAAACCGTTATCTCATATAATAATAAATTAATATTTTGTCGCTATAAACCGTTATAATCATATTTTCACCAAACATTAACAAGTATGTTAAAGAGGTATTTTGTCATCTATTACATGTATATGATTAATTATCTATAATTTTTTTCTCACTTCAGGTTAAAGTTCATACTGTAGTACGTATAAATACTTTTGATTCACGTTATGTGTAGAACATTTCTTCTACCACAACTTCAAAAGTACTATATAATTTAAATCCAAGCATCAGTTTATAAGTTGACCTAGCAATTTGTGTATTCCTTCAAAATATAAAATCTTCACCAAGGAAAATATCAAAATTAAACCGTATACACGCGAGTAAGGCTTTGGAAAAAAGAAAACTGAACAAACCTTAGTCATCGATTTAGCAAAACACCTGGAAACTTTGCCAATACATATTGTGGGAGTTGTTTGCATGATAAATCTCATGTCCACACATAAATGAAGCTTCCGTTTCCACAAGTGCACCCATCTCTTAGATAACACACTTGTTTTCACAGCAGATTTAAAGGATACTGTCGAAAGGATCTTGTGCAAAAGTTCATCCGGAAGTTTGCTTATCCGGTCGATGTCATCGACAGGATATTGGATCCTTTTTCCTCTTGTTTTAGATGATGCTGATGATGGTGTCCACAAACGGCTGCCTCTTGCATTTGATGATAATGGTGGTGGTGGCGGCGACGATGATGATTGTGTATTCATTGTTGAATAGAGGATAAGGAAAAGTTAATTACAGCGAGAGGGAAGAGAAATGGAGTTAACTTTGAGAGAGACGAAAATCGAGCCGGTTGTTATGAAAATTACTTGTCTGTTTGTCTAAACCAAATGTTGAAGCCTACTTTAGTTATTTCGTTCAATAGATATATATATATATATATATATATATATATATATATATTTTTTTTTTTCCTCTTGAGTCTTGACCTTTGAATTTGGAAAAAAATGAAAACGTATATGGAAACTAGTCTAATAAGACATTTATTTTTATAAGGAAAAAAATCTCCATTCAAGCTAATCCTCACTATATAATAAATTCTTTGTACATGGCATCTTTTTATGAGATAATTGGAAAAAGATATTTTTAGATCAATTTGTCTAACATATTTTGTTAAGTTTGGTCAAATAAGTTTTATATTAATGAAAACTCAATTATGCCCTTAACCTTAAAATTATAAAAATTGTTTTCAATTTTCAATCATATTCTAAAACCTCTAATTGATATTGACTCTTTACTTAAAAAAAAAAATTTACAACCCACAAAATTTAAAATTAAAATTGAAATTGAAATTATTAAACCTTTTTTACTTATTCTTCGATGTCGCCTCTGTAAAAACACTCGCCGTGTCTCCTTCTTCGTTGAATCAACCGGAAAATTTTGTCCTCTTTCTTCTCCTTCTTCGATTTTTTTCTCGTCTACTCTTCTCGTCCTTAATAGAAGGTGTAGTCAATGGGCTTCTTCCATTCGTCCCGCTGGTGAATCTCTAGTGTTTGTGACCGTCGATACAACTTTATAATCTCATTGTCGCCGTCAATTCGCACCGTTGGTTAGTTAGTTCTATTTCTTCTTTTTGTTTTCTTCAATTGTTTTGTCCCCGTGATTCCTCTTCAACGATTGACACCGGCTTGTTTCAATTCATATGTTTTAATTTGTCTAAACTAAATCCAATGCAGGAATATTTAACCAGAGGAAGCTCCGACGATTTGATAAAAAACCTGGTGCAAACCGATTATTTTGTGGAGGATTTTGATAGAAATTGCTAAATTGCTAAACAACAAATCAGGTAAACTCCTTTGCTTCTTTGTGTACAATGCATCAAATACGATGTGTTGAATAATCTGAACTATATGTTTGAAATTAAAAGTAGTGGAGACATGTGTTTTGACTACTTGTTGAGGATGTTTGATGGTTAATTTTGCTATATCTAATTCACGTGCAGTGGTAATTTGTTTTGTTTGTTTGTTTTGTTTGCTTTCTTTGTGATTATTCAACGCTTTTCTTGGGATCTATCAGATTGTCTTGAAAATAATGCTTACGGGTTTAAACAAGTTTGTAGCAGAATTCCAATTTGTTTCTTTCTTTTTTTTTTGCTCATTTGTAAATCATAATTCCATAAACTTTGTCGTGTGTTGTTTGTTTAATCTAAGTAATTTAATTCCTTAGACCTTGTAGCTTGAGTTTACTAATGGTAGAAGTCATGTGATCGTTATACTTTATAGATTAGAGCTATGTTGAAAACAGGAAAGATATTGAATTCTCTAGCTTAGTGGTGTTGTTATTAAGAAAACAGTTATAAAAAAGATAGGGAAATTTCAATCTCAGTATAAGTGTTTGAATGATTGTTTGAGCAGTTATCTATTAGCTCAAGACTGTGTTATTTTTCCTCTTTTAAACTTTGTGTTAAAGCTTGATCTATTAATTGAGGATAGATCATACTAACATACTTTGTTATTTAAATGTTTTGTGAAGGCATGGAAAAAACGTATCCAAAACGCCTTTTCAAATATGGAAGTGAGCTAGAAGTGGACAAGATAAACAATACATGCCGAATGTCTATCTTGGACAAAATCAAGGAAGCATTGCCAAGCAAATACGATAAAATAAAGAGTGATTATGACTATGCACATGTATTTGAAATACATAAAAATGATCTAGGTTTTTAGGCTCAGATGATACACAACATGATGTGTAAGCAGTTGGTAACAAAGAAAAAACATGAGCTTTGGTTTGTGTGGGGAAATAAGCCACTCAAATTTTATCTACAGGAGTTCAAAGCGGTTACTGGGCTCAAGATCCAAGATGATGTTAGATGTGATTTAGAGAAATGGGAAGATGATAATGGGTTTTGGAGTAAGTTGCTGAAGAGAAAGGAAAAAATTTGCATAAAGAGATTGATGAAGGTGCACCTAGCTGAAGCTGTTACTTGGGATGAGGTGGATAGAATACGGTTGATTTATATTTGTGTGATAGCTGGTTTGATAAAGGCCAAAGATGAGAAGAAATATATCCCGCTCAAATACATCAAATTGGTGATGGATCTTGAAAAGGTTCAAAATTACCCTTGGGGTCTTAAAGCTTTTAAGAGTCTAGTTAAGTCTATCGTAAAGAAAAGAAAAAATTTGACTAAATTCATGGTTTGGATGGTTTTTCATATGTGTTTCAAATCTGGTCTATGGAAGCAATTTCGGTCATTCGAGAATTGTTGGGAAAGAAGATTAATAAAGAATTTACAGCAGCTCCTCGATGCTCTAATTGGAAAAGCATTGGACGAGTATCATATGACGAGATCATCCAACTAGAAAAGACTTTTAAAAGAAAGGTTGGTTGAACATTCTCTTTCTTAGAAAAATAAAATGACTAAAGAATATGTTTGATGGTTAATTTTGCTATATCTAATTCACGTGCAATGGTAATTTGTTTTGTTTGTTTGTTTTGTTTGCTTTCTTCGTGATTATTCAACGCCTTTCTTGGGATCTATAAGATTGTCTTGAAAATAATGCTTACGGGTTTAGACAGGTTTGTAGCAGAATTCTAATTTGTTTCTTTCTTTTTTTGCTCATTCGTAAATCATAATTCCATAAAGTTTGTCGTGTGTTGTTTGTTTAATCTAAGTAATTTAATTCCTTAGACCTTGTAGCTTGAGTTTACTAATGGTAGAAGTCATGTGATCGTTGTTCTTTAAAGATTAGAGCTCTGTGGAAAAGAGGAAAGATATTGAATTATCTAGCTTAGTGGTGTTGTTATTAAGAAAGCAGTTATAAAAGAAGAGAGGGAAATTTCAATATCAGTATAAGTGTTTGAAGCATTGTTTGAGCAGTTATCTATTAGCTGGAAAATGTTATTAGCTGGAAAATGTCATGATTAATGTGTGTTAAATTCATATATGTCTAGCTTGGTTTAGAGTAGAAACATGATTAGTCCAAAATTACAAAAAGTGCAGACTAACATATATGCTAAAGCTTGTTGTACCGGTTTTGACTAAGAATAAGCTTTAGATCACAACTAAGTGTCCGTGTCTGTTATGTATCTAGAAGTACTTTATGTTGAAGCTTATGTAATCTATATTAATGAATTCATAGGTTTGCTCGTAATCTATTTTCTAGGAAATCAGTTTCCTCGTATTGATTCTCTTGGCTAATTTTTGGAATTATTTTGGTCGTAATATAGATTGATAAATGATCTTCTGTTTAATATTAACTTCTAGCATTTTCTTGATCTTTTTTTTTATGTATGATGTTGTTTATCCATACATTTCTCTCACTGAAAATTTTGATGTATTTGAGTCTTTGGAATTTCGATGGCCTGATGAAAACAGAGATGACGAAGTGGATAACTTGAATACTCTGATTTAATCTCGGAGTGATTTTGGAGACCATCTTTGGGGTAGTGTAGTAGATGATGTTGTGGACGTTGCAATGAAAATGATGATAGTGGAGGTGACAGTGAGGTTCCTGAAGATGGTAACGAGGTATCACAGCCTATCGACGAAGAAAATAATGAAGCTTGTGATGGTGAAGTGTCTCGGCTGAAGAAGAGGAGTAGTAAGAGATCTCCTGATCATGGTGCAAAGGCATGGAAAAAGAAATTGCTTTGCCAGCGAGTAACAACAACACAAGGACCTTTTGATGAGCATATGAAGTCTATTATTAGTACGTTTGAAGCTTTGTTTGCAAGTTTTGAAAAGAAGATTGAATTACGTATGGAAAAATTAGAGGAGGATGTCTCTCATATCAAGGAAGTGATTTGTTCAGCAGGAATTACAAGACCCACGCCTTACAGACCGCCTATTACAACCGAGAAAAAGGGCAAATTTCTGGTACGTAAGAAATAAATCCCTACACTATGTTTAATTTAGTTTGTTGTCACATGTTTGTGTAATTTGTTTTTTTGGTACATGTAAGACTATGTAATGGGATATCTATGTATGTGTAGGTATGTAATATTGGTTATGTTACAATATTTGTAAACTTTAGTATATTAAACGTTGTTAATGTGCTCTCAATTTTTATTTTTTTTAATGACAGGATGAAAAATCTATACTTGATGAATGTTTCACTCAGACTAGTGAGATAGAACTTAATTTGAATATACTAGATTTCTTACAAAAATCAGTGGGTCACCTTTCTCAAAATACACAAGTAGCCGAGTTTGATCCGACTCCAATACCTACCAAAATGGAGAGTCGTCCCGACGTTGATGTTAAGGATGCGGGTAGAACAGACGGAGACGCTGTGTTGGTGTACGTTTGAGATGAGAAATGGCAAGCTTATGAAGAGTGGCATAGAAAAAACGAGTAAGTATTTCAATATATTTTGTAAAATTATTATGATTTTAGTGTAAATGTGATCATAATAAATTGTTTTTGGTACTTATTTTTTATTAAAAATTTCAGGATCATAACGTTGGGTCCAAGTGTTCTAAATGATCCATTACTAAATCGAGTCATGGGAAACAAAGAATGGCTTGGCAACGAAGTACGTAATAACCATTTTCTTTTAACTATATGCATTATTTCTCATGTTTTTCTTAACTTTTTTTGTTCATTAAATATTTTTCAGAAAATTGATGTTGTGATGTATATATTCCAGGAGTATACATCTTTAGGTCGACTAAAGTCATATCGTGTTGGTTTTATGAATTTTATGTTTAACATGCAAATCAAAAACGAACACTTGAAGTATACGAGTTCGAAAAATAAAAAAGCCACAATTGGGATATTAATCTTCTAGCTTATGCCACCGGTGAGTTGCCTTCTTATGGAAAGACGGGGGAAAAGTGGGCTACGGACTTTGACAGAATTTATGCTCCATGTTTCGTCAATGGTAATCATTGGATTTCGGTTTGCGTTAACTTCAATCTAAGAACTATTGAGGTCTCCGATTGTAATAGATACAACAACAGAAGGTACGTGGAGTCGTTCTCAGTCATCATCCCTCGCATTTTGAAGGAACTTCATGGAAAGGTTAATGGGAAAGTTCAACTTTTGTCACCATACGAGATCATACATGTCCCTGTGCCAAAAGGACTAAATAAATCATATTGAGATTGAGGAGTTTATGAACTTAAATACATTGAGAATCATCTTAATGGGTATGATATGGATTTGATTAATGATGAAAACATTAGAGAAGCGCGTATGAGAATTGCCGTTGATCTATGGGAAGCAGCAAAGGACCACGTTTTAATAGATCGAATGAAGAAGTATGTACCTCTGGCGATACCTGCTGATATTGTAACCATTGATTGAGATTAATATTTATTCTTTTGCGACTATGTAACTCTCTAGTTTGTTTTAGTATTAGATAACAATGTTGTTGCTCTGTTTTTTTTTTTTTAATTTTGTTTTATCTAAAGAAGAAACTACTTCATGAATCTTATGTACACTTGTTGTCTTAAGTTTCCGTTTTGTCTGATCCAGATCTAGTTTCTTCTGCATTTTATGTCTTGAGTCTTGTGAACTTTAGCTTCTGCATTTTTAATATATCATGGTTTTTACCCGTTTTTAGCCATGATATAGGTCTTGTTTTCAGAGTCCTTCTAGTGTTTTTGTAATCTTTTTTAGTCTTTTCAGGTTTTAGCACGTTTGGAGCTTAATTGGATCTTTTAGAGTACTCTAGAGCTTTTTGGCATCCGTTGAATAATTTCCCACCGATGGATTGAGCTCAAATATGGATACAAGATAGATCAATGGATTAGCTTTCATTTGGAAGTAGTTTGAGGCTATTCTAACGGTGCGATCAAAATTTTTGCCAGTTTTCGTGAAGACAGTCCAGTCTGGCGAGCACAGAGTCCTGGTGTCGACCGACACCAATCCAGTATCGATCGACACCCATTCAGTGTCGATCGACACCAACATCTGGAAGAAACACGACTAAGAATCTTAGTATCGATCGATACCACTATTGGTGTCGGTTGATACCGATAATCAGAACGCGAAGAAACAGAAGATTTCCTTATTTTTCCAATGAACTCCAAAGCGTGTAATAGATATAAAATTAGGTTTTTCAGCCTCCAGAGCACAGACATTGATTCTGGGAGATAGAGTATTCTTGATATTGAGTTTTGGGAGAAGGATCTTGAACCCTCTTTGTTTTCTTACTCTATTTCACTTTATGATATCTATTATATTCATGATGTTTGTTTCATTCAACATGTCCGAGTAGATTCCTTGTTAGGTTTAGGGTTATTCAAAGGTGTTTGATGAATTGTTAGGTTTATCTGAATTGATAGGAGACATTCAATAGAGTTCTTCATCTAGACTTGTGATTACTGCTTATTCTAGCTTCATGACCTAGAATCTGATCTTAGGTTGTTTGATTGGCACGAAAGTGTGATTGATTGCCTGAACTAGTGTTAGATGAGCAAAAGACCTATTCGCAAAGAAATTTGGTTTAGGATTTTGTGAACAATTGAACCTGATCATTAATGCTTGTTTGAATTCATAGGATTTGCAAAGAAATTTGGAATTCTAGGTTTAGACATAGATAATCTTCGCAGCGACGGTTGGTTGATTTTACATTTGTGTTTCAAGTTCAAGAACAGTGCTTAATATCNATCAAGTACAATGGAGTGTCCTATGATTTCCTCTTCTGTAAGCTTTTCCCATACTCTCTTGCTGGGGATGCAGCTTACTGGCTGGAAGCAGTTGCCTCCAGGATCGCTGAGCACCTGGGAAGAGACGAAGAACGCATTTCTGAACAACTTCTACGACGATGCGAGATCCAAAGAGTTGAGGAACAAGATCTCCCAATTCTCTCAGGGAGCAACAGAGGCGTTTAAGGCTGCTTGGGTGAGATTTAGATCCTATCAGAGAGATTTTCCACATCACGAGTTCTCACAGGTTCAGTTACTGGGTATTTTCTTCAGAGGGATCGATTGGAGGTATCAGATGGCTCTGGATGCTGCGAGCAATGGTAATTTCAACACGAGATATCCCGATGATGTTTATGTGCTGATCGAGAACTTGGCGTCTAGCAATAGGACCAAGAATGAAGATTACGAGCGGAAGAAGCAGAATGAGAACATTGATGGTTCACAGATTGCTGAGGTGCATGTGAAACTTGATTCGGTGCATAATCTTTTGATGGGCAAGCAGCAGAAGGCTGTACACTTTGCTGATAAGGTCGATATTGTAGATGAGGTTGAAGCAGAGGATGTTAATTACGTTGGTGGTACTGGTTTTCAGAATCAGCAGTATCAGTTCAATAACAACTGAGGATTCAAGTCTGATTTCGGAGCAAATTCCTTTGCCCAGAAACCGATGCAGAGCAGCGATTACACTCGCACCTACGGGAGTTCATCTTACCAGACTCCGCCGCCTAAGACTCAGGAGAGCAAGGTTGAATCCATGCTTGAACATATCCTTGAGGACCAGCAGAAGATGACTGTTGATTTTAATGGGAAAATGGACGCCATGTACACCGATCTGAATAGAAAGATTGAAGCTCTCAACATTTATAAGAAGATGCTGGAAACTCAAATAACTCAGACTTCAGCAGCTGTCAAGGGAAAGATGATTCATGCACACAATGAACACGTCAATGCAATCACCACAGGAGGTGATTTTGAACCTGATACGTCAGTGTCGACCGACACCAACCCAGTGTCGACCGACACCAACCCAGTGTCGACCGACACCAACCCAGTGTCGACCGACACCACCCAGTGTCGTTCGACACCAGTGCAAATACTTTCACAGGACACCTCAAACACCCCAGTATCGACAGACACCACTAACAGTGTCGATCGACACCCCCGCAGACTGAGTTAAAATTTTCAAAAACACCCAGGATTGTCCAGGAAAGAGTCTACGTGCCCAAGATACCTTTTCCTCGACCTTCTAGGAAGACAAAGAAGGAAGTGGAAGACTGCAGATGCAAAGCAATGATAGAAAAATTGATTGTTGAGCTTCCTGTAATCGATGATATCAAGACTTCACCAGCTCTCAAGAGGTATGCTAAGAGGATGGTTACCAATGGTGTCAGTCCTGAGGAAGCAGCTCTGCTCACAAAGTACATCAGTGAAATTCTCTTGAAAAAGACAGTTTCAAGGAAAAAGAGGAAGGTGAAAATCTCTGAACATGTTAGTGCTATCATTCATAGTAGGATTCCAGAGAAGATACATGATCCAGGAAGCTTTGTACTAGACTGTTCCATCTCAACTAAAAGGTTTCCTCATTCTCTCTGTGATCTTGGCTCTAGCATTAACCTGATGCCTCTCTCTGTTGCTGAAAGACTTGGGATGACCGATTTAGATCCAACAAAGATCTCACTCATCTTAGCTAATAGATCCAAAAGGATTCCAGAAGGTGTCTTAGAAGATGTTCCACTAATGATCGAAGGATGTATGATTCCCACAGACTTTGTGATTTTGGAATATGTTGAAGAACCTCAGGATCCTCTTATTTTGGGAAGATCATTTTTGGCAACAGCTGGCGCCATCATTGATGTGAGAAAGGGACAGATAGAGCTTGATTTGGGTGATGAAGTCATGAGCTTTAACATGGACAAGCTGAGGAGGAGATCTACCATTGATGGACAAACATTTTCTGTAGAGATTTCCATTAATGAGGACCCAAACACAGAGCTTTCAGAAGACATTACTGCTAGGTATGTCAATATGTTGGATGCTACTGATGTGCTTAAGGATTGGAGTGAGGATGTCTTTTCAGTACTAGGCTCGAGGAAGAGACTCCAATTAATGCCAGACTGCAGGAAAATGATGTCTTTACAATGGAGGCAAGGATTGCAGAGCTAAACTACAGACAAAGTTGTGAAATTAGAGTTTCAGACCTTACGTCGGTCGACGCAACATTATGCCCGCCATCTGATTCCAAGCAAAAACCTCCACCTCTCACACACCAAACACCTCGGAGAAAGCAAAGGTACGCACCTTCTTTTTCTAATTCCAAACCACCTAATGTCATCAATCATATGTTTCCATCTACTTTTCACTTAAGCAAGCCGCGAGATTCTCGTCGAGCGCTTGTTGTTTCATTTGATGACTGTGCAGGAAAACGAAGTATCCCACCCAATCTTCCATCCCGCCCTGATGTTGTTCCTCACTTCCTTGGTAGACCACATGCAGATAATGCTTACGCACCACCTTGGATGAGACGTTTGTCACAGATGCATTCACTGTCTCTCTGCGAACTACCTGACGCCTGAGCCCTGACACGGTCAAGCTAATGGCATTAAACAAGCGCTTAGTGGGAGGCGACCCACTGGTGAATTTTTATATAAGTTTTATTTTTTATTTTATTTCTGATTCTGTGTCTTGTGTTTGCACGAGAAACAGGTCCAGACGAGCATTATCGATCGACACCAGTCAGTGTCGATCGATACCACATCCACGGATAAGGGGCCTTTGTTGACAAACACCTGGTATCGCTCGATACCAGACTGTATCAGTAGATACTGACCATCACACGAACGGTAACTTCTTTGCGTTTCATTCGCAGTCTGTTCCTTTGATTTGTTTTACTGACTCTAGGCTTAAGAACACTGGGGACAGTGTTGTTTAAGTCTGGGGGAGGTAGTCGCTGACATTGTGTTTATTTTTCTTAGAGTCAGTCGTTTTTGAGTCAAAATTTGTTTTATTGAGTCAAAACCAGTTGGAGATTATGATCTTTTTCTTGAATCTATTGTTCTGACCTTGCTTTTGAGTGACCAGTGTTACAGAATCAGTTCTAGATCGACTAATGAAAAATCCAAAAACTGAGCAGTTGACTAGAAGACACCCATGTCTCCAGCAGAGTCCTTCCAAAGTCTGAGCCAAATTATGCACTTCATTTCTGTGGTTAGTATTTATAGAACTTTATTCATCATTCATATCTGACAAAGGAACCCATGTGTTTGAAAATAATGGTATACCTCTCCCTTGACACACGTTGGTAAATAAGATGCATAAAAGATGAGATAATTTCCGCCGAGTAGAGGGCTAGGAAAATTTCTAGTGATCCCATTATTCTACTTGGATAAGGAATGATCACACAAAGGTTCGAAGCGAGGGGTAGGAACATTTCCCGGGACCCCATTATTCGTCTAAAGGCTCTGATACATTGAGAGGGGAGAACCGGGGATTCGATGGCAAACAACATCAATACTCGCGTCTCAAACCTTGATTTGTATATGCGAAGCTATAAAAATAAAAATAAAGAGAACATAAAAAGAGATAAGTCAGGGGGAGAGGAAAACAATACCAAAAGTGTGTAATTTGGGTGGTTCTTTTGTCAAGATATTGTATGGGAAAGAATCTAGAAGGTTCTTGAGATTACAGCAATGAAACTGGCGATGAAGGTTTGGTTGGATGATGTTGTGAAATAATGTGTGTAGTTTGGGAAGCTGCAATTGTCTACGAAGAAGTACATGGTGGTTAGATCTGAAACTGATTAGGTGATATCTGGAAAGCTTAGGAAAAGGGTCATTGCGATATTTCAAGAACAGGTGAGTCTCCATGTTTTCAAACCTCTTTCTCTAGTTAGCTTTCTGTTTGCTTGAGGGCAAGCAAAGGCTAAATCTGGGGGAGTTGATATATCATGGTTTTTACCCGTTTTAGCCATGGTATAGGTCTTGTTTTCAGAGTCCTTCTAGTGTTTTTGTAGTCTTTTTGAGTCTTTTCAGGTTTTAACACGTTTGAAGCTTAATTGGAGCTTTTAGAGTACTCTAGAGCTTTTTGGCATCCGTTGAATAATTTTTGAGCTCAAATTTGGATACAAGACAGAGCAATGGATTAACTTTCATTTGGAAGTAGTTTGAAGCCATTCTAACGGTGCGATCAAAAGTTATGCCAGTTTTCGTGAAGACAATCTAGTCTGGCGAGCACAGAGTCCTGGTGTCGACCGACACCAACCCAGTATCGATCGACACCCATTCAGTGTCGATCGACACCAACATCTGGAAGAAACACGACTAAGAATCTTAGTATCGATCGATACCACTATTGGTGTCGGTCGATACCGATAGTCCGAACGCGAAGAAACAGAAGATTTCCTTATTTTTCCAATGAACTCCAAAGCGTGTAATAGATATAAAATTAGGTTTTTCAGCCTCCATAGGACAGACATTGATTCTGGGAGATAGAGTATTCTTGCAATTGAGTTTTGGGAGAAGGATCTTGAAC